>JBAMIB010000119.1:8049720-8062843 GCA_037177415.1 Kaempferia rotunda | reverse complement strand
GATGGTTTTGCTGATTCGACGGATGCATCCTTCGCAGTGTAATCGAATTTTAAGCGTCACCGTCGTCACCACCAGCTGATGATTTTTGGATCGTGAAAAAATAATTGAAAATTAATGTTAATAATTGTTTTTTTTTTTTAAATGATAGTATACTTTTTCCTGAGGTTTCTTCTTCTCGTCGGTTTGCTTGCTGACTGAGGGTTTTTTGGCGGCGTTGGCGTTCCTGGGGAAGTTGGCCGGCGAGACGAGTTCGACCTTCTTGCGGCTCTTCGCTTCCACCTGATCTCGAAGCTTCCACGGATCCAGCTTCCCGACCACCGTCAGCTTCCCGATCCCAGCATCCGCCTTCACCGCCTCCACCCCTAACATCGACGGAGATATCGATCGGAAGAGGAACGCATTAATGAAGATATATACGACGAGAGGCTCATACCTGGGGTGCCTCGGACGGATTTGATGACTTTTTTGGAGCAGCCCTCGCAATGCATGTCGACCTTCAAGACGACAGTGATGCTCCCGTCGTCGTTCTTCTCAGGTTTTCCCTTGCCTCCGACTTTGTTTTCCTTTTCCTCATCGTTTTCTCCGCCTTCGTCCGTGGCCTCCACCACAGCGTTGCCGGCCATCACCAGCCTGTCCTCGCTCTGTTGCTTCTTCTTCTGCGGCGAAAGCCAATACGAGCATACAATGGATCAAAGAAACGATCGATCGGAGGATGAATCGAAGGAGAAGATGGAGCTCGATCGTACCTTTCCCATGGCGGCCGCGCTTCGCCTTCTCTCTCTCTCTCTCTCTCTTCCTTTTCGATGTGGATCGAGAGGAAATGGAACCTTGCGAAGGGTGGCCGAAGGCAATATAAAGACATCAATAGTGGTATCATACCCAAGTTCACCCAAGTAATTAAGAATGCACTTTCTCAAAACAGCCAATAGAAATTCTCGGTGAAGAAGCGGGTGTTTCGCACGCGTTAGTTAGGAAACGGTCATGCAGGCATTGATAATACGTGCGGTGGCGGTTTGGCGGGCGCAGAAGAGCCGTCCGATGTGGACCATCACAGGAGTTGAGTCCACTACGCTGCGATACGTAGCAGCACCCGGATGGGTAAATAACTTTTTATACATATAAATAAAATATTTTGATCGAAAAAAATTTCTATAATAAATTATTATTATGCCTAAAGAAACATCTAAATTATCTTAGGATACACACAAATTAAAGTTGATAAAGTTGGGATAAATAAAGCTTATCAATCAGACAATCATATTCATCGATATAAATAATTAGACATACAAAATTTGATGTTTGCTTTGGTAGAGTTGATAAAGTATTGACGAATAAAGCTTATAAACCATATTCATCAACACAAACAACAAATACTCATCTTAACATTATGAACATATTTTCTTACTCCATTGATGTTGACTAAGGTAATGAGCATCATCTTCATGAGTTGGAAACACAAAAGGTACATGGTGTATAAAGCTCTCTGTGTTTTTACAGTCAATATGTTCCAATAATGTTGATCTTTCATGGCATATATACCTTTGTGTGTGATGTGGCAATGATATCTTTTTTGTGATCTCCTAGCTTTACAGTGACGATCCATTCGTAGACATGGTTTCCTTTGGCAAGTGGATCGCTATGGCATTCTCAAACGAGATTTAGGAGATGATGGAATGAAAGGCCCTGCACTGTAAACATAAAGTAGTAAATAACATTCTTGAAAGTGTTGCTTGATCGAGAAGCCATATATGCATTGTGGTTAATTTACTTAAAGCTGTAAATTCGATCTTAAACAAGCGATTCCACCTTTTGCTACAATCTAATAGCCAAATCCATGTCTCCAACAGTGGGTTGATCTTTCCATCCACAGGCATTGGACAAGGCTTGAAGCCTCCACACTCCAGAAGTCCCTGCAATTAAGCTAAACCTGAGATCAAGTACTAAAGATCGGTTGCGAAGCTAGCAGAATTCACCATTGAATCTGAAAAATGCGTGGGTAGACGATGATCCCACTTCTTGCTACATCTCTTGGAGGCGTGTCAGCATACATTCATCACGAAGATGAGCTTTTTAGGTCGAAACAAAGATGACTTATTTTTTTCTAACTCCAACATTGCACGATTAGAGATCAAACATGCGGATTCATATCGATGAGCAAAGATAACATAAAATTTTAAAGCTTCAACAATGCATGATTTAGGGATCGAGAGAATGGGATTTTGCAACTAGGGCTCACCAAACTTACAACTGACCTGCACCAGGGCGAGGTCGGGGCTGGAACTCGGCGTCAAAGATGGCGACCAACCCCCAATCGACAGCGTAGGACTACTCGAGGCCTTGGAGGAAAGCGGCGGATTGGTAGCCGATCCGGCTGGTGCGGAAGAGTACTTGATGCGGACGCCCTCGGATTCCCACGACCTGCGCTCTTGCTCCACCATTTCCTGCGGTTTGGAGCTCCGCCAGTCAATTAGCGGAACCGTGAGAATGCGGATGGGGAAGGAGACGAACCTTGACGAACAGATCACTGCGACGATAATAATAATACTTAAATTCAGGGAGCAAAATGTAAAATAGTAGGGTTTTTTTTTTTGTTACTTTTCTAATTATTTCTAATATTTTGGAAAATTACGTTCCTAAATTTTGAAAATGACAAAATCACCCGTCCAATACTCATTTTATCTCTCGTACTATTTCAATTGCTAATTGATTACTACAGTCTACCTCAATTGCTAATTGATTGCAAATTCCAGAAAAATTTATAAAAAAAAGTTTCGACCCATCAAAATATTATTCTATATGACTTTCATACTCACGCGCCCATCTACGATACTAAAATGTTACTCCTACAATCAACGCTGAAGATTCTACTTACTGAAGATTCTACTTATTTTGTTGTGGATATAATTTATTTATTATCTTGTATTTAAATTTGTGTATTTTTATTTTAGTGGATTGTCCAACAAAAATACTTAGCGAGTGCCAACCTTAAGTATAAGTTGTCAAAAACTTTAAACCAAGAAAAATCAATGTGTTAGCTTTGTTTTTTTATCTTATTTCCATGCTTTAACTTGTGTTTTTACACACAAAAAAAAAAGTGAAAAAGCAACCTCACCCTTTTAGCGCTTTTCGATCCTACATCTCCTTGATTTATTTTAGTGATCGATAGAAAACTTTTATAGGGTTGAACCGGTAATCTCAAGGATATTAGTCTGTTCCAAGAACCGGAAAATTAGACTAAAAAAAGTCAAATCAAACATTCATGAATCTACTTAATAAAGTAAAAAGATACATTTACCCGAGTACTCAACCTCAATCCCACGATAAGATCAAGGGAGATAAATTACGATATTGAACTATCTCCTAAGTAGAATAGTATTTAATCCTTAATAAAATAAATCGATTATCTCAAAGATTAGCCAGTTCTAAAAACTAGATAATTAGATTACTACAAAATAAAAAATACGAGTTAAATCGAACAAAAGTACAAAAGATAATTTCATTCACCGTGTACTCTCATCATCGATCCCACAATAATAAGATAAATGTAGATAAATCACAATATTAAACGGCCTCTCAAATGAAAGGGTATTTAATCCTTAAAAAATTAATGATAACATGTCAGATATTAATCATCAGTCCATCCCGTAGGAACATTTAATCCTTAAAAGCTGAACCATATAAAAATAGACCTTTAAATAACTATCAAATCGATTATGCCCGTGAGGGCATGAACAGATTAATTTGTTTTACCGACTCGGTTATGTCGCGTCAGATCGATTAATATTAATAATTTATTAAATTTAATAAATATACTTGGAGTTAGTTTATTAATATTTATGATATTAAAAAGTGATTTGTTTGCCCTAACGTATTCGTCAATCCGTTCCAGGATCAACACGAAAAAGATAAATCACGAGAACTATTAGTCCGAACAAATTAGTGTATAAGGGAGAACATGCTAATTTATTAATATTCATTAGTGACAAAAGACGATTCACTCACTTCCAGCACCTCTACCAACCCGTCCTAGGGTCAACAGGAAGGAGGTAAATCACAGAGGCTATTAGCTCGAACAATAACTAATGCATAAGGACAGTCCATCCCGTGGGAATTAATTTATTAATATTCATGAATAAACGGTCCGTGATTCCTCAATAATTTTCTGAGCAACATAAAATTGAATAGTTTACGCCTTTAAAATTTTAAATATTAGTAATTATAATAAGAAAGTAGGTTGGTCGAAGCAGAATTTTATTGTTTATTTGTATATTTCAATCGAGGTCGAAGCAAAATTGTATATGCCATTGATTTATTTCAAATACCACCCTAAAAGAACAAATATTAGCCACAGCACCTTGTCTCCAGCCGACAGGCTTAACGAATCGCATATCCACGTCTGGATGCGACCCCCAACCTCATCCTCGCCTCCGTACATTCCTTTCCGAATTCCACGGCCAGATCTGTCCATTTTCAGTAGATCGACGGATCGATTGAGCCCCCCTTCCAGAGTCGGTCCGAGACCGTGCTTCGGCAAGTTCGGCTTGCACAGAGGCATTCTTGTACGGTCATATTTTCCATTTGTGCTTACCGGACGCTTCTACTTCTTCCTCGCTTAATATCTGTCTTCAAGGAAGAGATCGAGAGGAAAGGAGAGGGATCTGGATCCGATCGAGAGGAGAGGAGAGGAATCTGAATCCGATCGAGAGATGGAAAAGGCGATTAATCGGCAGCGCGTCTTGCTTCAGCATCTCCAGCCCTCAGCTGCTGCATCTTCGCCTTTGATCTCGGTAATCGCCACCCCTTCTCCTCTTTCGCGATCAGCGATCGTGGATTTCTCAGATTTCATTTCCCCTACCTTGATTCTTCTTGTAGAATGCCTTTTTTTTTGTTATTAGGATGATTGGATCTGGGAAATCGATGCTCTTTACGGTTTTAGATACTTAGTTCACCCGCTGCGTTTTGAATATTTGGTCGCAGGCTTCTGTGTGTGCCTCTGGGGATAGCGCTGCCTACCAGAGGACATCTTGCTTTGGGGACGACGTCGTGATTGTTGCGTAAGTCATTTTTCATGATCATCATTATCTCAATTTTTCATGATCATCATGATATTTTTAACTTTGAATTCGCAATAAAAATACTCTTAAAAAATGGCGTTTTTTTTCTATAAAAGTGAGATAATCAAAGTTTAATCAATAAGATACATATTTTGATTGGGTCAAGATACTTCTCGCTCTTATGTAACTTGTCTTATCATGATTGCAATTCCTCTTTTTTCCAATATGTGTATAAACTCTACATGCATTTGGCTAAGTTTCATTTGTCAAATTGTCATGAATTCTTTCTTTCCTGAATTTTTCTCCACTTGTTCTTTGCTATGGTTTATTATCTTTCTATCAGCGCTGGTTCCATTCTGATATTTGTTATCTGAATTCCCATGTAGTGCTTACCGAACTGCAATTTGCAAGTCGAAGCGAGGGGGTTTCAAGGATACATACCCCGAGGAGCTGCTTTCTGCTGTTCTGAAGGTCTGTGCTTCCACAGATTTCTGTTTCATGACATACAGATCAAAGAACTGAAATAATCCTGGAAACTCTCTCTGTATTTTAGGCTTTGTTGGATAAGACCAAACTCAATCCAAATGAAGTGGGTGATATAGTGGTTGGTACTGTTCTGGCACCAGGCTCCCAAAGAGCAACTGAATGCAGGATGGCTGCATTCTTTGCTGGTTTTCCTGGTAGTTAGACTTCTTTCAGATTGATCTTTTTTCTTTTTTTTTTTCACATTTAAATATGTTTAATATTCTACATGGGCATTCTTCTTTCCATAGAAACTGTTCCAGTTCGAACTGTGAACAGGCAATGCTCATCAGGACTCCAGGCAGTTGCTGATGTTGCCGCCGCTATCAAAGCTGGGTTCTATGATATTGGTAAATATCATTTGTCTTGCATGTCTTCTTGATGGAGTTACAAACTCTTGCCAATCTTCTACTGTTGTCTGCCTATGCAGGGATTGGTGCTGGTTTAGAATCCATGACTGCAAATGCAATGTCTTGGGATGGTCCAGTAAATCCAAAAGTATGGTTTTTGCTCATTGAATTGTTTTTATTTTACTTATTTCTAATTCACATTGTCTGAGTGTGTTAGTTGAACGAGTTTAAACAAGCCCAAGATTGTCTTCTTCCCATGGGAATTACTTCTGAGAATGTTGCACAACGCTATGGGGTGACCAGGAAAGAGCAAGACCAGGCTGCTGTGAGTCTGGTTATTGTTTATGTTGGCCTTGCGGTGTTGCTCCCAATCATAGATTTAGCCATAGCTTATTTTACATTCAGGTTGACTCTCATAAGAAGGCAGCTGCGGCCACTGCTTCTGGTAAATTTATTGAGGAAATTGTTCCAGTGACAACAAAGGTAGATAATCCTGTCTCAATAATAAGATCAACATTAACTATCACTTAAAGACTTAGTATTGGCCCATGATGTGAATCTGCTGCCCCTTTCCTATCATTCATACTTTTGACGATGTTGATCTATATTAAAGATTGTAGACCCAAAAACTGGTGAGGAGAAGCAGGTGACTATTTCTGTTGATGACGGAATTAGGCCAGAGACATCTCTCTCTGGTTTGGCAAAGCTAAAACCAGTATTTAAGAAGGATGGAAGCACAACTGCTGGTATTCAAGCCTTTCCATTATGTTGTTTAAATACAATATCAGCTGATCCTTCACTGATGTCGTTTTGATGCTAAATTTTATTGTAGGCAACTCTAGCCAAGTAAGTGATGGTGCAGGAGCTGTCCTCTTGATGAGGAGGGATGCAGCAATGCAGAGAGGACTTCCAATTATTGGTGTTTTCAGGTTGAATTTCATGTGCACCCCTTTAAGGAATTAAAATCTTTTCATTAGAGTGAATATGCTAGATTGTGCTTGAGATACCGCATAATGATATATTCATGTATTACATGTAAGCACATTAGCTCTATTGTTTTCGAAGCTAGTTAATCCCAACTTACTTGGCATCAGCTCATTATAATCCATTAATTATCTATGGTTCTTTTAGGAGTTTTGCTGCAGTTGGAGTGTACCCTACGGTGATGGGTGTCGGCCCAGCTGTTGCTATTCCAGCTGCTGTAAAATCTGCTGGCCTTCAGATTGAGGATATCGACTTGTTCGAAATAAATGAGGTTTTATCCTTGTGGACAAGTTGTGTTGATGGTCTTCCTTTCTGTATATTACCTGGAATTTTTTGCTTTCAAATAGGCATTTGCGTCGCAATATACATACTGCTGCAAGAAACTGGAACTGGATCCAGCAAAAGTAAATGTTAATGGGGGTGCTATTGCTATCGGTCACCCCTTGGGTGCGACAGGTACTTGTTGTAATATTTGTTCTCTGTGGCAATTACTGGAAACCATCTTTTTATTAGATCAATGTGCCATTGCATAACATTGGATGCATGTAGAGAAACTTTAGGAGTATGCTAATATCTCATTTGCGAGTAAATAAATCTACCGACATTTGAACTGTCTTCTTATTCTAGTGGTACATGAGTTTTGGCTAATTCATACTATGCCTAAGACATTCTTTCATCAATACTGTGATCTGCTAGCAGTTTAGTTGAATTTTTGGTAATTCTTAGGTTCTAACTATCATGAAATTCATGGTTCTGTTGTGGATTGTTGCAGGTGCTCGCTGTGTGAGCACACTCCTAAACGAAATGAAGCGCAGAGGCAAAGATTGTCGGTTCGGGGTCATCTCCATGTGCATAGGTCTCCGTCTACATTCCCTTACTCTCCGCTCATTTAATCGTGGTTATGCGCTACAAAGTTTCTTTCTGGTTTGAACAATTTGTTGATATGCTGCTTGCAGGTACTGGAATGGGTGCCGCTGCTGTCTTCGAACGCGGTGATACTGTGGATGAGCTCACCAATGCCAAGAGGATCCACTCCGGCAACTTATTATCCAAGGATGCAAAGTAGGATAACTCTCCAAGAAGTTCATTTATCGACATTGTTTCTATTGAAGGTTATCCTATTGTATGTGCCGGATTCAAGCAGATAGTTCATAAAGGACACAACCATTGATAGTCTGGAATAAACTTCATTAGAATTTTGCGATATTTGCATGCTACTAAAGTACAAGTTTTGCTAGCAAGAAGTTCATTTATCGACATTGTTTCTATTGAAGGTTATCCTTTTGTATGTGCTGGATTCAAGCAGATAGTTCATAAAGGACACAACCATTGATAGTCTGGAATAAACTTTATTAGAATTTTGCAATATTTGCATGCTACTAAAGTACAAGTTTTGCTAGCAAGTTAAACGTATTGGAGAGTAAGAAACATATGGACTTATATCACACATTATCCATGCGCCTTTGGCTACACTTTTCAAGTGCTTTTTATCGATGAATTTGTTGCATTCATGGTCGTGAATCACGGAAATAATCTTTTACCATACAAATAAGACTGCGTATAATCTGATTCTTCCCTAGAATCCCACACTGACGAGAGCTTTATGCAGGCAAGACCTGTTCAAGCAAATCGGGCGAACCAACTTGCTAAGTGACAGCAAACAAGTTAGCCTAGCTAAGTGTGTCAATCCTTACCTTGATACGATACTGATAAAAGAGCCCTCCATAATGGACCTAACAAAAGCACCTCCACAAACTATCCGATTCAAAGTAAGTAGAGAAATAAATAGCTTCCAACATTTCAAAATATAGAAATTCTATCTGAACATTTTGCATCGTGAGGAATTCATCTTAAAACTAAAAAAGCTTTAATGGCTAATAAACCTTCAATTCAACTTCAGTTTGTGTATAACAAGAACTAAAAATAAGATACTTTAAAAAGAATCAAAGAGTCAACCATGTCGTAGCAGCATCAACAGTATGCTTATTAGCTACATTGTAATCTATGGGACTTCAGCATTTGTATGTTGAAGCTGCTTCAACGTATTCTTCTCAGCTTCATTGTAATCTATGAGACTTCAGCATTTGTATGTTGAACCTGCTTTATTCGTCAAGTCTATTTGATCTTGCACCATGTAAAGGCAAGAAACTAAGCTGAAAACCCCCAAATTTCATTTCCCTGGTGTAGCAGAAGCAGCCCGTGGGAGTTGGCACGGAACACAGTTGGACGAGGAATTGGGCAACGGGCAGTTGCCTGTGACACTTATCCGTACCGTCTGGTGCTTCTCGTCGTTGGAGGGAACATGAACAAGAGCATCCAGAATGAGGATGTCCCAATCGTTGTGACTTAAAAATGAGAAAGTTGTTTCGTCTGCAGAGCAAAGAGACAACAATAAAGTTTCAGTGAAGTCATTGAAGAACATTCTCGGATGTTAGTGAACAAGCTCATACACTGCTTGACAAAAAGGCCGTTCGGTCAGATAATAAAGCAATACATAAAGAAAATAAAATTAAATATATAAAGAATATAATGTGAATATTTATCATACTATTTACACCTAAGATTGGACCCAACAACCGACGATAAAGCAAATTTGCAAGAATTCAAAACCATTGACAACAGAAGGATATCGATTGAAATTATATTATTGCCATCAAGTAGAGGGAGTATAAAAATTAACTTAGAGAGTAAATAAGTTCCTCTTAGAGTAGTGATAGGTGGATGTTCTCGGTGCTTTGACCTCTAGAAGAGAATGCAAAGAATGGAAACTTTTGAATACTTATTGCCATATGGGATGGCTGATAGTCGATCAAATTTTAATTAAAGCGAGGACTGAGATACTAATAGCAGATTTCCTTTCCTAATTTCATGGAAGGTATAAAATTTTATCTAGGGCACAAACAGAAGCATTGTGTGGATATCCTCCCTTGGTATAAAATCCTACTACAAAACATCATGCACGAAAACTTGTGTTAAATAAGGAATCAGTAGCAAAAGCGATGTCAAACACCTTAAACATAGAGTGAATCAACAAAGTATGCAAGTAAATGGAAATATGTACGATAAAAAAACAAGCTGCTGAACGAAAGGTAAACCTCCTCGACGGATGGCCTTCAACTTGAAAATGCCAGTTCCCTGCGGTCCAGAAACAGGAAATGTGGAAGACACTGAATGTTTTCTGTGACCTACTGCAAGAGATGCGTCATACCACGGGCCCCTTACAATTGGCAAGCCTAGCAACTCCACTATCTGTTGATTTAGGCTAGCCTTCTCAATTGCCTTACTGAATCAGATGAACATAAGAGGGAAACCATAAGATTCTCATCACGAAAATTGCTCAATTAAAAAAAAACTATCAATCAATTATGAGATCTTTGGTAAATTCTAACATGAATTTGAGCAGCTATGAGAATGGTAATCCATGTGATAAAATCATCAGAACTCAATTAGCATCTACTTTGGTCACAAAATTTAGTAGGACATTTATACTGGTTACAATTGTCTCAAACTTCTAGCAAAGATCAACTATCCTTATTATGATTCAACCTAAACCCTAATCCAGATTTGGAACCCAATCGGGCAAGAAAAAAAAATGAAATCTTTGTATACAGGAAAGCCTAAAACTATTTCTTGGAACTAGGACTGCAGCAATGCAGAAGACAGACCATCAAGAGATATCCATTCGCTCTATCACAAGGCATAAAATAAGTGGTACAGTAGCTGATCCATCGCCATCATGCAATCAAATTAACCAGCAAAATCAAATTGAGTTCTAGGATAAATCCATAGGGAAAGAAGAACTAGAAGTAACAAGGGAGCAGGAAGTGAAGTCGCACCGACTGCACCCATGGAAGATGGCTAGATCATTGACGGCACTGAGAAAAAAACCACCCGTAAGGCTAATCAACCCGATCTGGAAGAGTTGCCGACCCCAAGACCTTTTCGTTCTCCTCCCTGCACTGAAGCCGGCGCCATCAGCCTGTTCCGTAGCGGAGGAAGCAGCAGCCGAGAAGGAACTTCGAGATGAATCCGATCAACACAACGCAACTCCGAATGGAATCAACATCAGAGAATATGAGGAGATAGAGATGAGAGATCGCTTACAGACGACGCGAGACGAGGATCCTCGAGGAGGAAGAGGAGGCGGTGCAGTTGTTGAGGTTGGAGAGAAAGGGAGAAAGATACGCAGCAGATCGCCGGTGAAACGTCATCGCCTCTCTCTCTCTCTCTGCTCGTGCCGGCGGCGTGGAAGGGCAGCGAGTCCCGACTCGCCGTCGCCGTCATTATAAACGCAAGCGGAGATCGAGACTTCGATTGGGCCGAGCCGAAATTAATAGGTCAGAGTCGAAGCGGATTGGGCTCTGAGGTAACAAATTGCGTCGATCAGGCTAGACCCGGTCTAGGCATGATCGACCCATTTAAGTGGCGCGTCGAACTGAACATAGAAGAAGCATATGACTCATCAAAAATGTAGAAGTGACAAAACGAGCTGACCAGGCTAGACATGGTCTAGGCGTGATCGACCCATTTAGGTAACCCACCGAGTTGAACTTAGGGTGAATTGTCTAGAAAAAAAAATAGAAGAAGCATGAGTGACTCATCAAAATGTAGAGGTGACAATGAGTCAATCGGGCTAGACAGTCTAGGCATGATCAACCCATTTAGGCGTCACCTCGGAGTGGAGCGGCAGTTAAGATATGGAAGGCTATCACATAAGGTCTTGAGGTCGAAATTCGGTGTGTCCGAGTATACCTCCCTCATGTCTTGACTATTTGCATTAATAACTAGTAGTCACCCGTGATTTACCTCCTTAGTGTTGATGTAGGGACAGATTAACCGAGATGTTGGGGTGAACAAATAACATATTTAGGTGATGCGCTGAGCTAAACTTAGCGTGAATTGTTTAGGAAAAACAATAGAAGAAGCACATGATAAATCAAAATGTAGAGGTCACAAAACAAGTTGACCTGATTGGACACGATTCAAGCATGATTGACCCATTTAGATGACATGCCGAATTGAACTTACCGTCTAAGAAAAATCAATAGAAGAAGCGGATTACTCTGATGACTCAAGGTTAAAGATATAATAAAGTTAGTATAAGTGGGAGCTCTAATTTAGTAAAAGATGATATTATTCATCTCAAATCGTTCAATATTATCATCTTTATAGTGAAATATAGACTGATAAATTTTGGTACACAATTGGCACTCGAGTGGGAGGGTATACTTCAGAGCGGTGAGACTAAAAAAAAAATAGACCCGTCCCCAAGTCAACCAGTCTGTCACTTTAGCACAAATTGCGCTACCCCGTGGAGACAATAAATAGGAGCTATAATTGTATCAAAAGAGGATTATGCTCACAATAAATGAGAGTTCTAAAAAATTAATTAACTAGGTCAGGTAATGTCTAACTTGGGATGATCGATCCGACTTCATGAAAGTTTTTCACCGACCACCAGGATAAATTAAGAAAGTGCACATGGAGACCCATTTTGAGAGCCTGCATTCTTAAATCTGATATCCATTAAGGAGAAAATTTCTTAATAAACCGTAACCGAGTTTCGAATTCTAGATCCTCGACTTATCACAGGGCGATCTAACCATTACATCCTACCCATGGGGGCAATAAAATGGGAGCTCAAATTGTAGCAAAAGATGGAATCCGTCACTCCAAGGCCTCCAAATGGTCGACTCCATAAGTATTTATGAGTAGATACATTGAGAAATTATAGTTGGCCATAGTAGGGTCTAGGGATGGCAATTTTTCCCACGGGTTCGGGGCCCCATGGGAAAACTCAAAATGGGGTGGTTTTGGAAAATATATCGGTTCGGGTTTGGGAATTAAAAAAAAATTCCCATTGCAAATTTGAGACGGGTATGAGAATGCTATCCACATCCCCGAATCCGTCCCGATAGCTCCGTTAATAATAATAATAATAATAGTAATAATAATAATAATAATAATAATAATAATAATAATAATAATAATTTAGGTTTATATTTGGAAATCAACTCATAAATCCCAAATCTTATCCACCATTTAACCCTTCAAATATAAAAAGTATATTATTAATTTAGGCTTAGAGTGTTAAATTAAGTTAAATTTTATTTTATTTAACAAAATATTTGAGTCATTAATTGATTATTATTTATTTATTTGCTTATCTATTTTCCTATGTATTGAGAGTTGGGTACTTCTGTTAATGAATAG
>JBAMIB010000119.1:7907337-7936688 GCA_037177415.1 Kaempferia rotunda | reverse complement strand
TTAACAGGTTCAAACAGACGGCTCCTTTGCCTTGGCTTGCATTAACAACTTCAATTGGAACTCTCGTCATTGCTTTATTAGTAGGATACATATTTCATGCGACTGTTAGCCGCATTGCAAAGGTAGAAGATGATTATAGGCAAATGATGGTACTTAAAAAACGAGCTGAAGCTGCAGATGTTGCCAAATCTCAGGTACATTATCGGTCTTTGGTGGTTTCTCATTGTTTTCGTGTGCTTGCTTTGCACATGTAATATTTGATACCTTGTCTTGTTCAGTTCTTGGCAACTGTTTCTCATGAAATAAGAACTCCAATGAATGGTGTATTGGGTGAGTCAAAATGTATTAACTTGATTACTATTATAAAATAATCACTCATGATCAGATGCTAACAATTTTTGACTTCCCAGGAATGCTTCAAATGCTTATGGATACGGATCTTGACATGACCCAGGAAGATTATGTTAGAACTGCCCATGCCAGCGGTAAAGCTTTGGTCTCACTAATTAATGAGGTTTTGGATCAAGCAAAGATTGAGTCGGGTAAGCTTGAGCTTGAAGCCGTGCCATTTGACTTGCGGGCAGTATTGGATGATATTTTGTCATTGTTATATGGGAAGGCTCAGGAGAAGGGACTAGAGGTATTATGAAATTTTTGGTATCTTACTTGTACTTGGATGTCCCAGAAACTAATTCTGTTTCTCTTGTGCTGCTTGATTATTTTGTGTAGTTGGCAGTATATGTATCTGATCAAATTCCTGAAGTCGTCATTGGCGATCATGGAAGAATACGCCAAATCATCACAAATCTGATAGCAAATTCAATAAAGGTAAGTGTCTAGCTTGCTGTTGGGAAATATTCATACTGAAGCTACTCGATATGCTTAGATGGTTTTGTTTCTGCAGTTCACTGAGAGAGGACATATATACTTGACTGTCCATCTTACTGAAGAGGTGATGAGTTCATTGAACATAGAAACAGGATACCATTCCACAAACAGCTTGAGTGCCTTTCCGGTAGCAGATAGAAGGCGTAGCTGGGAAAATTTCAAGATTTTCAAAAAGGAACTCCCTGCATCTGATCCATCGCTTGTATCAACAACTTCTGATCTAATAAACCTAATAATATCTGTTGAAGACACAGGGGTGGGTATTCCTTATGAAGCCCAGTCACGGGTATTCACTCCTTTCATGCAGGTGAGACCATCAATTTCTCGTATACACGGGGGGACTGGTATTGGACTGAGTATTAGCAAGTGTCTAGTTGGTCTTATGAAGGGCGAAATTGGATTTGTGAGTGAACCTCAGATTGGTTCCACTTTTACCTTCACAGTGGTCCTTACAAGATCATCTAATAACTCAAATGAGTATAAATCATATGAATTTCATGGGCTTACCGCATTGGTAGTCGATGATAGACCAGTCCGAGCAAAAGTCACTAAGTACCACCTTCAGAGGCTGGGAATAAATGCTATACTAGAAATGGACCCGAATCAAGTTCTTAACAGAATAACTAGTGGGACAGTAGCTACGAATTTGATGCTAATTGAACACGAAATATGGCTGACAAATGCTGGCATCTGGTCTTTCATTATGAACAAATTAAAGGATGATCAGTTGGATATCCCTAAGGTCATTCTTTTGGCAAATCCTACAACTTCTTCAAAAAAGAACCCTTCTAGTTCAATGGAATTTGTCTCAACTATAATCACAAAGCCACTAAGAGCAAGCATGCTTCAAGTATCCATGCAAAGGGTTATGGGTTGTGGAGATGGGGAACATTCCCGGAATGGACGGCTTCCTCAGTTGCCATTGCATAGCCTTCTCCAAGGGAAACAGATTCTGGTTGTTGATGACAATGTTGTGAATCTAAGAGTAGCAGCAGGGGCTCTGAAAAAATATGGTGCTGAAGTAACTTGTGCAGATAGTGGGAAAATTGCTATAGATATGCTCAAGCCACCGCACAGATTTGATGCTTGCTTTATGGATATCCAGATGCCTGAAATTGACGGGTACATCTCATTTACTTGCATTGTCACTTGCTCTTTTCTTCCACAATTAATTCTCAGAATTCAGTGTACTCTTGAAAATCATGACATCCTTGTTACCATGTGTAAGCTTTTGTTTTAGCATACAATTGACTATATTTTTTACCTTGTAATTTACAATTCCTTCACATTTATTTTCCCGTCAATTATTTTTAATGCTTCTCTAATAATAGAAATTCTCTTATGCAGAAGATGTGAAATTACTCGCATCTCAAGTATACTTAATAAAGGATAAGTGAGTAATTTTTTTGACCGATTATAGTAACTTTTATATGTGTATCTTTAGATTTGAAGCTACAAGAAGGATCCGGGAGATGGAAACTGACATGAATAATAAAATAAAGCGTGGGGAAGTGCCACTGAATTTTCTGGGGAACGTATTACCCTGGCACGTTCCCATCTTGGCCATGACAGCAGATGTGATCCAAGCAACACACGAGAAGTGCCGCAAGCTTGAAATGGATGGCTATGTGACAAAGCCTTTCGAAGGGGAGCAGTTGTACAGAGAACTCACTAGGTTCTTTAAAACAGCAACAAAAAAGAATCAATAGTCATATTAAATGGGGAAGGTAGGTCAAAGTAAGATCGTGGTGGCACAAGTATTCAACCACGTCAACATCAGGCACTTCTCAATGGAATATTGAGTTAATTCTTACAGTAAGCAGCTGTAACTTATCTTCCTCTAGTTATTATTTATCCTTCTTTCTAATCTTGCTGCAAGTTATGTGAATACTGAATTGTAGCTTGCACCCTTAGATTAATCTAATTAATGTGCATATATTGTAAGCAGAAGAAAAATAATTTGACATAACACGGTCATGAAAATAGTTCAACCCTGTCATCAGCATTCTCTGGTTATGTCGAACTGCATCATAAAAGCATGCCATTGGCATGACCATCTAAAACATGTAAAGCAGCACCTCTGCTTCTTGACAATTTTTATTTGCTGGAAATTCTCAATTAGTCAATAGAGTATGGAATAGAAATTCTCAATAAAGAGTACAGAGTGGTAGCTGATAGGGGTGCCTATCTGTCTTGGATAAGAGGCTCCATCTTTCTTGTCATGCTAATTACCTATCTACGTTTGCTTTTTAAGTTTCAGTCCTGCACAAGATTTAGATTTAAGTGTACCTAGCTGAGAATAGTTACACTAAGACCCACATTAAGGACACACCACGGAATATAATCAAATAATCCATAGACAAACTATAACACTCTAAACTCAACATAAAAATTGGCATAAATATAAAAACATTGTTGCGAGTTCATCATAATCACTGCACCGTGTCCTCAATCACCGTGCTTCTCACAATAACTATTACAACTCTGCATAACCATCCATCAAATAGTAAACACACACTCCAGAGATACAAAACAACAATTCAGGTAGTTCAGGAATTAGGATCTCAGTGAAGAACCGCCTCAATTTATCACTGAGCTATTTCTAGCTAGCTAGCTAGTGAAGAAGACAAACTATAGCTTTAAGGCAAAACTAATGATTTTGTTAACTGACTTTTGACAGTAATTTTAAGCAACAATGTAAGAGCAAATCCCAAATATGATGGGCACCCCAAATACTATGTCCAAGTAAGCATAATAATTTCATAAAAATACATTCAAATGCAACATAATCAAATTATTACTCTCCTCCCTCGGAATTGCAGTAGTAGTGACATTTTTTTTTATAGAACTAAACTTAAAGATGATTAAGCACCTGTTTGTTTAAAGATTGCTCAAAGTTTATATTATTCTATCTTAACCCCATCAGATATGCTAAATAGTTAAACCTACAAAATAAGGGAAAATTTTCACAAATTTGAGAAATAAGTATATTTCTATCACAGTGGTATATTTCAAGCTCAGTGGTTGGTATCTAAATTCCTCAAGCTTGGTTTCAAAACCTTTGATGAACGTTTGTCATGTCTGTTACATTCCATTTTAATCATCATAACTTGCATGTTCTCCCTCTCTTCTAGCACAGTAGTTCTCTTTTAGCACAGTAGTTACTTTTTTGACACTCCTATTCTGAAACTGATTACCCTTCATTCATTTTCAAAGGGCGATAGTGGAGATGAATGATCTTTCGTCCATCAAATTGTATGATAACTCTCACATGAAGCTTCATGCGAGCTGCAAAATCATATGCGAAAATTTCTTTCTCAAACATGGTGGGGGAGGATAAAATGCTGCTCTTGGTCGTAGGATAGAAATGGACTACTGCCGCAGCAATGTTGTCCAATAAGGAGGATCCCAGAAGATCCAAATTTTTCCTGTAGCATACATTGTACATAGATTAACAGTCTTTTCGTTTTTTCACTCGTCTGTTAACTTCCCCAAATATTGTGATAAAACATGTCTTCTACGTCGAGTGAGAATTCATGTATGTAAATTATATGTTCAATAATATCAGGCTCATGAATTGGTTTTTGCATGCGCTACTCGTTTGTACTCTTGCGTGAGTGAACATTTTGTGTACTCTAATCTGGTGAACTTGCTGACACTAGCTAATTGAACAAATGGTATGTCTGAATCAAGGAATACTGTTGTTTTTCCTGTGTTTTCTTGTCGAATAAACATTCAACCATTTGGACAGGTTAGTGATTTGTCAAATTGAGCACTGAGCAGATCATCAAATGGATCTAGTGAATCATTGGTTACTATTTGCAAAAATTTATGTTTTCCAAACCATGCTTACATTGAGACATTGAGTTTTCATCCTGCTTGAACCAGTCGGTTCGTCACTGTCTGCTTAGTTTGCTTAGCCTACTCAATTTGCTCAGCACACTTCGACCCATCGACCGCTCCCCCAGTCGGCTTCTCAACCCCTCCGGTAGGGTTGTCTAGGCCCATTTGGCACTCTTCCTGATCAAAGAAATACATTAGACAACCACGTTATGTATAAACTCTGTTAAAGACTAGCAGCTGAACTTACATCCAGACCAGGCTTGAGATCAGGTTGATCAAGAACTGGCGCTGCTTGCTCTGTCGATGTTCTCTGTGGCTCTGCTTCCTGTTCGGCAATGGCAGCTCCTCTGGCCGTTAGTGCAGCCGATGAAGCTCCCTCTTCTAGCTGAACACCGGGGGAAGGATCCTCATTCACTGCAAGCCGTTCAACGATTAGGCCTTTCCAGCCTCTGCACAGAATAAAGAACAGTAGGATTAGAACAATCTCTATAATTGGACTCTGAGTCGAAGTGTGAATTTTATGCAGAGTAAAAAGACACTCACGCGACGAGAGTTCGAACGAAGAGGCGAATCTTGTTGGACGTGTGCTTGCGCAGAGAATTCACAGCTTTTCCGATCTTCGTCGCCTGTGGGCGAAACAGAAATGGAGAAGACCGTGAGACTGATTCCAGATCAATTGTAGAAATATTGAATGGGCACCTGGAGGACATCGACGGTGATCTTCGTTTGCTCCAGGATTCTCAATGAATCGAACAGGACGTCCTCGCGCTGCCAAGAATTAATCGCCAAGTTCTCGAAACAATTTGAAGAAGAAGAAAAATAGTTTGAAATACAAACCTGGTTGGGAATTATCAGGATGGCCTTGATCCTCATGACCTCGTCGAGGACTTCTTGGCCTTCTTCGATCTCTTCGGCGACCGCCTCCGACTCCTGGACTTCGACGGCTCCCTGCGAGGAGGTCGCCATGGAGAATGTCATCGGCGTCGGCGAAGGAAGAAAGATCTTATCGAGTCTAGAAGTCACCGCTCAATCAAAAAGAGCTTGCAGACGATCTTCGGAACAGATCAATCAAGAAATACAATCGCAAGGGAAAGATCCGTCGAAGCAGACAAACAAGTTACAAGAGAGCGCGCGCACGCTGTTCGTATATATAAGTCTTCTTGACGTTGACAACTACGTTCAAATAAAACATTTTAATTTAAACTATAAAATAATTTGTGTTTTTTAATGTTAAATATTGCCATGAATAAAATGAGTAATTTAAATATATATATATATATATATATACACACGAAAATATTATCTTACCTGATATATCATACGCATTAGTAAGCGACATCCGACGTAGGTACTACAAAACTCAATTTTTTAATTCATCTCTCATCTCATCCAACTGTTGGTCTCGTGCACCGATAAAAAGGGGTGAATTATCCATCAAATCAAAAAATATATATAGTTTTTTATCTTTTATAACTTAATTAAACACACTAATTAAAATTAAACAGTACAATAAGAAAATATAGGAGATAGTGAATTTTTATTTGTTCGCAATCAAAGGATTACTGCTCTAAAGAAAATAAGTTCAGTATCATTTTTGAAAGTATATATTTTAAAATTAAAAAGTAAAAAGTATAAATTTTAAAATAAAAACTAATAGCATTTTAAAGTTATTTTTATTTTATAAAATGTCATTAAAAAACTTATTTGGACATATTTATAACAAGGGCCCTGATTTGACATTAATGAAAATTAGCATTCTTTATCGCAAATTTGTCCTAAATTAGAATTTATAGTTTTAATAAAACTGAAGTTTATTCTAACTTACGTTTTATTCGTTTTTCTACGAGGCGCAGTCCACGCCGACTTCCTCCGCCACCGCCGTTTTCTCCGACGATATACCTCGGTTTGCGATCGATCCTCGCCCCGCTTCTGGACGTTGAGAATCTGTGGATCTGCCTCGACTCTACCCGTCCAGCTTTCTCCTCCACTCCACAGCAAGGTACTTGATTTAGATCTGCGATTTGGAGTCCTTGTAAATCATTAATTGGTAAGTTGATGGAGTTTCTCATGTGTACGAGGTCTTGGACCATGTATTTGTCTCCAAATTATGATTCGTAGCTAGCTTCTTCGGATTTCCGTGATACGATTCATTCTGTGCTCCCCACTTATTATTGGTTTTGATTCGTAATCTTCAGTAGATCTAGGGTCGTGTATAGTTTCATCTGCATCAATTTTGTTATCAGAGTTTGTTCTTTATGAATTTCTTGCTGTCGTTCACCGATCTACAGTTGGTTGTGCCATCGATTCAAATTAGCTGTTGAGCTCCGGTGTATGTGTTTTTATTTTACATTCAAATTCTTTGATCGGTTGTTAAGACTGACTGTTCGAGGTCAAATCCCCTACATATCTTCCATCATTGTCAATCTATCAAATTTTGCCCTTTGTAACCCTAATTTTGTGAAGCTGCCTCCCTTGTTTTTTTTTTCTTGGTTTTGGTACTGGTTGGATGTTTAGAAATAATTGATATTTTTGCCTTACCACACTTTTAATATATCATTCTGAAGGGCGTGCATGAAGGTTTGCTGTACCATGGTCTACCTGAGGTAGAGAGCTCGGATGAGGTGCACTAGACTCCTAGGATGCTAGGGTACGAATGAGCCAAAAATGCACGTTACCAGGAAAAGTGTGACTGAATCATGAGCGTAAATTACTTTAAATGGATTAATTATGTATTCCAAATAATGAGACCTTTGATGCAGTTAGTTGAATTCCTCTTAAGAACTCTATAGCCAAGTTTGCTCAATGTCGAGCAATTCTGAGATGTGTGACCATTCAAGAAGCTACTCACTTTCTCCTCATGTAAGAGCCACATTTCATCATAGGGGAAAACTGTGAGATTCATAGTGTGAGATATCAGTCAAAGTGAACACCACCTTAATGTTCTTGGGTATATTTTATCTTATCTTGTCCCCACGGGATACCCATTTGGCTAAATGATGGTTGACTTGCTACAATAGGGCAAGAGATCAATTCCCAGCAGGCGCACACCCTCATGGGAAAAAAAAACCCTCCCACCCCTAGCTAACTTGGCGGTCGGCTATAAGTTGACCAATTATTTACCTCCCTTCACATAACCTGTAGGTTGTGAGAGGCACATGAGGTGAGCGTAATTACCTTTTGCTACAATTAGGTATATTTTATGTTAGATATTCTATCCTTTAGTAGCTATATGGTTCAAGGACAAACCAATTAGAAGCTGGTGGGCACGATGGGACCTTGTTTGACAAATTAGGGAGTAATCATTGGGTAGAGAGCTCAAAAAAGGTGTGATTCCTAAAATGCTTCTAAAGTGCATGGGAAAGAGTGAAATGAAACACGCAATGAATCAACAAAAGTGTGACTGAGACCTTGAAGTAAAATATCTTAAATGGAAGTATGTACACTATATAACAAGGTGCTTTTCGGTGGAGTTGGTTGAATTCCTATAAGCATTTTATATCTAAACGTGCTCGCCGTCGAGCAATTCCTGGAGAGGTGATGATGCAGGTGGATCCAAAAATTTTATCTTTTTGTAGAGTTATTTTCCTCTTTTGCATTTTATGGATTTTAGATGATCTTTTGGAAAGCATCTCGTCTTGCAACTAACTTTCACCATGGGGCAACCATAAGATTGATAGTATTAATGTTGATTAGAGTGAACAATAACTTAATGTTCATGAGTACATGGTGTGTTACAAGGTTCATGTTTAGATTTTTTTATGATCCATTGTAATGTTTAGTGTTAATAATCTCTAACGTTAGCTGAATATACTAGTTCTTTTTCAATATACATTTTTAGCTTTTATCTTTCTAGAATGAATGATCATATGGTCATATATTGTATATAATTGCTATCCTATCTTAGTGCAAGCTCGAGCTCATTCATGATCAACTGATGGATGCTTAATTTGATTCCTCCTTTTACCAATCATCTTTAAATAGAGAAGGGTTTGACTGGTTTAGATTGTAATTGATTCTGATATGCCTTTGTTTGCACAGTAGTAAATATCTCGTGAATGATTGTTTGTGTAGTTAAGACAAGTCTTCTTTGCTTTAATGTTTGTGCTTTGTAAAGATACAACTTGCTGTATTAGATGATACATTTGCTTGTTCTTGTCTACAGATGTTGGCCTTCTCTAAGAGATTCATTGTCACTTTTTTATTCGGTATTTTCCTACACTTGTATCCTGCTTCTGGGATCAGATTTGTGATAGATAGAGAGGAATGTTTTTCTCATTCTGTGCCATACGAAGGAGATACAGTGCATGTCTCATTTGTTGTGATTAAAGCAGACACTCCATGGCATTATAGCGACGATGGTGTTGATCTTGTGGTACGCTTTGAGCTTCTCTGAACACTGGAATTTCAAATTCTTTGTCTTATGGGCACATATATTCTTCTAAAACTACATTTGTGATCATCTTGATTCCATTTAAATGACAGAGGCACTTTTTTGTTTGCACTTAAAAGAGCAGTTATATTGAATGAATCACAATCTTCAAACACCTAGTCATTCTCTTATTCTTGTCCAAAAGAAGTTCAAAATTCGACATCTTGAATTTTGAATCTATTTTGGTTTGGATATAGATGGTTTATAAGTTCCTAATCAAATTGGCTCAACTTCGTGGTTTTAGATTTCCATTTGCCTTCTTTTTTATTAAACCAATTTTTTAATAATATTTTGCTTTTTGTGGTCTACCAAAATAATATAGGACAAACACAGATGATGAAGATATAAAAATGAATATAATTTCTAGAAATTATTGCTTTTTTGCACATACTTGTGGTTCTATGATAGTCTCAATTATCTCTTATGTGATGCTGAAGGATATATTCAGATATTGTGCTGTTTGGGTTATTTATCTAGGTTGTATTTATGTTGACCTAACAAGTATCTGGATCTAACACATATCAATGCATATATATAAATGTATGCAGACCTAACACATGCATGGATCTAGGTTGTGTTCAGATATCGTACTGTTTGGGTTATGAACCTATATTTTTTAACATGTATTTTTTTTTTAATTCATGATATTCTGAAAAGCAAGCTACTGTGTCTCATTCAATCGCTAAAGTCAAATATAAAGTCATTGTGAAATTAACATCTTCTATCATTAGCTTGATGCTGAATTACATTTGCCCACCAATGCTGCATCTAATATTTGGTGTAACAACATTGGAGCAACATATCTTTCATACTCACACAAAACATTGATATTGATTTTGCATTTTGTTTTGAAACGTGTGGCGAATTAACAATTTTCCACATATTCTCTCATATATCCATGCATGATTAAGTTGCTATCATCTTCACCAAATCATTAACCAAATACTGTTTTAGCATTTATACAAGCTGTTTACAAGAGTTTATAGAAAATATCATCACACATATAATAATTGTGAATATGATACACAATCACAGTAGTTACGGAAATAATAAGAGTAATGATCTCTGCAATTGTAGCTCCAAATATTATTTGTGCGGTAAACCTCTGTTGATTAAATCAATTGTGATCGGTATCAGGCTTACTTTTTTTTGTTGATATTAATGCCAACTGGCATCTAAATCATGCCATAGGTATACTCAACATAAATGTGTCACCTACTTAATTCTACATCTGCTCTTGACACTGCCTTTTCTACAGTAGCTTGAAAAAGTTCACTAGCTGATTTCAACATATTAATTATTTTATAATTTCTGGTAATTTGTTCTGGTGCTTCTTTTACTTGATAAAATTTGTTCCAATTTATCCTTTTTGGTTATATCCCACATTCTAATTCAGTTAATTTTCATCAAACATCTTAATAGATTTTAAGCACTTTAATCGAACTTTTTCTTTGAGAATAAACTTGAACTTATTGCCAATTAATCTGAAAGCCAAACATGAGATAAAAAGTATATCCATTTGTGGATCTTCTCAGGGCGACACAAATATATTACAGAGTTTGCGATACATCGTGACTTGTAAGGAAGTGTGGTCATGCCAACTTGTAACTGTTTGAAGTTAGAACTTTGTCTAATTCATATCAGATTTACTAGTTGTATAGAAGTAGCTACATTAATTCACCGAAGGTAGACAATGCGCAGCATAACCACCTCAAATGTGACGAACTGTTTCTTTGTTGTGCCATTGTACCTATGTCATTAACTTATGATGCATGTAGCTTTCCTTTGTGCTCAATTATAGTAATAATTTTAACCCTAACGCTGTAACTGCATGATATATCAGGTAAAGGATCCCTCAGGTGCTCAAATACATGATTATCGTGACAAAACAAGTGAAAAGTTTGAATTTACGGCTCAGAAGAGAGGTCTCTATCGGTTTTGCTTCACAAATAAGTCCCCGTACCATGAAACCATTGATTTTGACGTGTATATTGGCCACTTTTCATACTTTGAGCAACATGCGAAGGACGGTAAGACACTTATCACTGGCCTTGACTTGGTAATTTCTTTAACATGTGACGAATGTGGTCTTTTTTCTCCCGATAATTACTAAATGAGCTGAACATGTGCAGAGCATTTTGGTCCTCTACTAGAGCAGATTGGAAAACTAGAAGAAGCTCTTTATAATATACAATTCGAACAGCATTGGTTGGAAGCTCAGACCGATCGCCAAGCGATAGGTATGCTGATGAATTTATTGCCACACTTGCTCATAATAAACTTCCGCTTCTACCTGACGTCTGATTCCGTGTTGTGATTATCTCACCGATCAATTGGCTTAGGAATAGTTCGGTATGAGATTGTCCATGCATATTCCTCTTTGCAAGGAGAGTTAAATATCATACTCATCGGTTTGCACCTTCATCAGAATGAATAATCTTACCACCATCTCTCATCATCAAAAATTTCACATTGATTCTAATAACTGCATTCACTTGTTGACGACGACGAAGTGCTTGCATACTTGAATCTTGTTTGACATAAAATTTCAAAAGTACTTCCAACTAACCTTTTGAATGCACCTAGTTTGATATATAATTTCAGTAGATATATAGAAGTGATGCCCTAACATTGGCGCTATATTTGTACGCAGTGAACGAAAGCATGAGCCGGCGGGCGATTCACAAGGCACTTTTCGAGTCAGCGGCCCTAATTGGCGCCAGTGTTCTGCAAGTTTATCTTCTGCGTCGCCTCTTCGAGAGGAAGCTTGGCACTTCCAGAGTTTAACTTGAAACTCTTCACCAGCAGTCTGGTGTTGGGCGATCCATAGAATTTTGTTAGCCAGCAATTATTTGCTTGTTTTTATCATTCTCATTAATGTTAGGCATCATGTTTCATTCCCAACTTAAGAAGGTACTTATCATCACAAAGAACTTATTAGACTGTGACATGATCAAGTTTTTTTGCCCACTAAATATTTCTCATTGAATAAGTTGTATACACTGAATGTTTATGATTAATATGTATGATTAATATGTTCTTCTACTTGTTCCATTTTATTTAACATGACCACATTTAAAAAAATCTTTTTTAAAACAATTTGATGGAAAAAATTGAATTATCTTCTTTATTAAATAGCCATGGATATTATTCTATCTTATATACTGTTTTTATTTTTAGGGATTACATAGTTCAGGGTTTTTTTTTTAATTTTTTTTTATCATATATTCCTGTACATTAAATCGGTTCGATTTAATCCAATTTTAAATTTTAAAATAAAGATCGAATTGAATAAATTAAACAGTAGGTAGGTTATTTAAATTTAATTGAGATTTTTTTCACCTGTTCATGAGTAAGATATCATTTTTATTAACCACTTTGGATCAGTAATTATTAAAATTGATTAACCACCAAAAAAATCTAATAGTTAGAAAAGAAGCTGAATTATAATCTAAGAACAAATTTAATAAAATATTTAAAACATATATTTTAAACCATTTAATAAAATTGAGTTTAAAACAAATATTTTAAGGTTTTTTTTTAAAATACTCATTGAAATTTAATAAAAATATTGTAAACTATAGAAGATTTAGATTTATTAACCCTAAACAAATGTGCAATTTTAAGTCATTTTATTTTAAATTTGTTTATTATCATATAAAAGATAAAAAAAATACAAGAATCTACTTTTCAAAATTAGTTGATTACTAGAATTCTTATGTCATTAAATATATTTTTTAATCTTCCTATTTTAATATCCACTTTTTTTAATCCAATTAAAACAACCTATAAATCGACCATCAGTATAATTCAGAACACTCCCTCATCACCAATTAATAGTTCAAATTTCACAAGCATTCAGAAATATCAAGTATGAAATTTGTATCCTGGTTGCATCGAAATCTTCCTTACCTCTTAACATTTGTAACTTGAGCAGTAGATTATTGAAAGAAAGGAAAGAAAAAAATGGTTATTTTCCTTAAAATTGTTCTCCTACGTCTCTCATGCCATCATCTTCATCTTCTCTCTCAAGCTGATAGTCAAACAAATTGTGTGGCAATCATGTAGTTGGTGGATAAGCTTCCCTTATTTTAATGCCACCCTACTGCCTTACTCTCCTTAATGTCTCTATCAACGATCTTTCCTGTGAAATCTTATCAAGATGTGTGTGGACTTTTAACAGGATCAAGCTAAGATTGTCACTGTGGTGACTGGACATGGATCCATTTTCCTTGAGCTCGAGACCTTCTTCAAGCTTGGCACAGACAAACACAGAAAGGATGACCAAGAAGCTGCTGTCATTTTCGTCTACCTATTTCCCTGTTTCTGTATCGCCTGTGAAGCTGTCTGCTGTGGAAGAAAGGGCGGAGAAAAATCTACAAAGAAAGGACAAGAAAAATCAGCAGAGTCGTCCACAACAAGGGCCGATCGCTCATCTCTGCCAAGTGGTGTAGCTCGACTGTTGTGAGCAATCACATCACAGACAGGGTGGAAAGAAGGAAACAGGGCAGTAGAAGTAAGTCATCATGAGACAGGGAATCCAATCAGTTGAATTGGAGGAAGGAATATTTAGGCGTCATCAGTCGCAGATTGAGGACAAGAAGTCAAAAGGCGGAAAGAAATCTAAAGTTGAGGACATGAATCGCGTAGAGTAGACAGTCTCACTAGATTGGGACACTCCAACAAGCTGGTCCACTTCACTGGTAATTGATCCTAAACAGCGTGAGAAAGAGTAAAAGTGATGGTAAATTGGCAACGCTAATCATTGGAGGAGAGGGCAGGGAAGGCCACTTCTTCTCCCTCTTCGGTTCCATCTCTCTGCCACAGTCCCCAAAAGCCTGCCTTTTTCGCCTTCCTCTATCTCTGTCGGCATCTCGCACTTTGATGGACTCGAAGGTGCCGCAGGAGGTCCCCAAGTTTCAGCAGAAGAAGGGGGATTCCGCCACGGTCTCGTCGGGATCGCAAAGCAGCGACCTTTTGCCTTCTACGGGATCGGAGGCGGCGGCGGGGGAGCAAAGGAGGCAGCTTGCGCCCAAGAGGAGCTCCAACAAGGACCGGCACACCAAAGTTGACGGTCGGGGGAGGAGGATCAGGATGCCCGCCCTGTGCGCCGCCAGGGTGTTCCAGCTTACGCGGGAATTGGGGCACAAGTCCGACGGGGAGACCATTCAGTGGCTCCTGCAGCAAGCAGAGCCCTCCATCATCGCCGCCACCGGCTCCGGAACCATCCCGGCGTCGGCTCTCGCCACGGTCGCCGCCGTCGGTTCCGTGTCCCGTTATGGCTCCACCGGCCTTGCCGGGCTCCAACCAAAGCTGGACGAGGTAGGGCACGGAAGCGCCTCCGCGGCGCGGGCTAACTGGGCCTTGGTCGGGCCTGCAGGCCTCTCTAGGTCTTACCCTGGCTTGTGGCCGCCGCCAGGGCTAGGAGGCGGATTCAATTACGGATTCTTGCATTCGATGGCGGCCGCCTCCCCATCAAGCTCGAACCTTACAGCTGGGGGCGGTGGAGATGGCTCCGGCGGCAACTTCGTCCAAAGGATGGGGCCGCACGGACTCGACTTGGGAGCAATGAGTTTCGCATCGATGCTCGGAGGCCACGGACACCAGTTACCCGGTCTGGAGCTTGGCCTCTCGCAAGATGCCCAAATTGGGGTTTTGAATCCGCATGCCATGAACCAGTTCTATCAGCAGATGTTACCCGGGAGGTTGGCTGCTGGCGCTGACGGCGGTCGGCAGTTGCAAGAACATCCGCGACTGCCGCCGTCGCAGCAGACTCATCGGAAGCAGGAGGAGGAGGATTCACAGGAAGGTTCAGAACATTAAGCAGGAGAGCACTCAATCTGATCTAAAGCTGCTGCAAAATTTGAGCTTTCGTTTTGTTTGATTGTTTTTCTACTTTGTTTCAATTCAACTAGAAAGGCAAGAAAGATGGACAATGGAACTTCATCTTTCTTCCCGTACTTTCTCTGCAAACTACACTTAGGTTTTCAAGGTCAGGTTATCTCTTCCATTGTTAGTTCACAAGAATTACTTATTACAATGGTAAGCTTGGCTTTAAATGCTCTATTGTGATGTGTGGAACGCGCAGGTTCGTAATAACAGAGCTGGATATGTCGACCGGAAGTTGAGTGTCCTTTTATCAAGGTGTGTTGATATAGCTTCTGTTCCTACATAATGTAGTTGTGCTTGGATGTTTGTGCTAATAAGAATTAACATTTTCTATCTTACTCAAATGTCAATTTTCATTTGTATTGGTTTGTTCAATATCTAGCATCTGCCTTTTCCTGTTAGAACTTCATATTTATGTCTTCTATAAACTGTCACAAAAATACTACATGGCATCATGCCATGGCTGCACATCAAAGTTGTTCTTATTTATGCCTTTTCCTGTTGTGTTGCTAATAGACATCATCTTGTAAATCCGATGACAAGAATGATGTGTAATGATGTTGATATCTAATCGTGGCCAAGGTCTTTGATATGAAAACTTCGTCTCATAAGGTTTCCATGTACTTACTATATATAGTTCTATATGATTGATACCAATAGAAAATAGACATGTTAAGGGTAGTAAGGAAATGAGCAGGAGACGACAGAACTCTACATCTAAGTCAAACATTGCTATGTGAAACTTATGAAACATGCTTAAATACCGAGTGATTCACAATTTTCTCATCTTAAATAAAACATGGTGTCAGAACTAGCCCCTCATCTCTAACAATGTTGGATTATTATCCTATAGAGGATAAAAATTCTACCTCTTAGTCTTGCATTTCTAATTGAAGCTTGTTAAACATGCTTCTATCTATGTGAGATTTTGGCTTCTAGATGATGCTTTCCTCCTCCACAAGTTCGAGACTGGTAATTGATTTCTTCATTGGCAGCATAAACTCACTTTCTTTTGCATGCTTGCTCTTTCATGTATAACACCTAATATCTAGCACCTCAATTTGGTTGAATCTTATCCTAAAGAGACACCTAATATTTCTAGGAGTCAACCATAAATCTAAAACATTTCATGCGGAACTAAATCTGCTAACATTAGAGACTCACAACTCTAACTAAGCCTCCTCCTTGAGCTTGAGCATGCATACTATCAATATCCAACTTGCTAGATAAACTAGAGAAGTTCTAACTCAAAGTGGTTGAAAACTAACCATACTCACACGCAGACAAAACAAAGTATGCAAGCATCTCATTCCTCAACCTCCTATTTGCATGTCAACAAAGAGAGGATGAAGTGAGACTCACCGAACAAATCTCGAGTGGTTGAGCTTGACTCGAGATCATTGTCACATTAGTTTGTGGCGTTCAATCAAAATAGATAAAACTATGATTCAAATTCATCTTTCGTAACACATCATTTATAACTCTTTTGAATTGTATATCATCTTCAATTTAGCTGAATGAATACACAATTCCCTTATTTTGTTGTTTTCGAAACATCTTTTATTAAATTTATGAGTGTTATTAATTGCATATTGTTTGATACTTCTAATCGACTCATTAGTTTAGGACAATTCCTTTATCAGATTTCAGTTTGGTTTATGCAGCAGCTATATTTTCCTATTTAATTTTCTCTACATAATTATCTAAATTCAGTGAAACTAATCCCATTTAGTTCCTAATTTAAACTAGACATCTTCGCGTAGCGAAATGTTACACATAAAAGCATGAATGCCACTTCTTAAATTCGTTATCCAACTACACGTGGATAGAACTTGCTACACTTCAGACATCGACATGGAAGTTTTTAGATGCTACAACACATTGCATATGAAATTCAACAAAAATTATTCCTACATGTTTCATTTGCGCTCCTAACTCGCGCTCAATATCTATATGGCTCCTGCTTGTTATTTGTAATCACTATGAAATTGCATATTTGTTATCTGCTACTTTGGGTTGCGACGCCCATATTCGGTCACTTGTGTCAACATCGATCATTTTAAATCTCTCAACTCTTCTAGTTCTAGTTTCTTTGAAATACTTGTGACTTTCTTGTTGAAATTTGTTTCCCATTTGCTTATCAGATTTGGCTTACTTAACACTTAACCAGTTATATCTTATTCACTTTGGCTCTTGGGTTGTTCAGATCAACTTGAGGAGAACGGTTCAAAAGCCAATTCGTGAGCACCTTTGGCGAGCGAGTTGCGGCGAGATTATTTTATGAAAAAAATAGCTCTTTCTATAGTGAGTTCGGTTGATAATTGTGCGAATATTACGTGATGTTTATATGCTTTAGTACTGATATGCTGATATGGATTGGCGTATCAATTTGCAAAATTTAATGTTGCCATTATGTGTCAATGCATCTAGTTCTTCCAAATGAATATTATTATTTTTATTTTGTTGGTTTACAATTATGTCCGTTTAGATTTAACAAACGTCACATTCTATCTAATTATGTTTAGAGATAGTTTAGTATTTGGTTGGATCTTAATGAAGATACTTAGACAATGATTGAAGGTCCGATGCGCTGACAAGATTCACAAAACAAGGATCCAACAAGTTCAAGTGTAAATCGACAGTAGTTTTGTTTGGCTATGGTTGAATAAGTTTATGTGATTTATTTCCTTTTAGAATTTGTAGGTTGTCTTAAATAGATTATTAAGATAGCGACTTCACCTTTTTACCATCCGAGAATAGTAGATTGTATATCGTTTGAGTCATTTTAAAATAGTTATTAAAGATATTTAAAAAAATGATACAATACAATTGAACATGTAAATACTAGATTCACTTGGAAAGTAAATAGATTTTCAAAATTTATTAAGTTTATTTTAATTGACATCAAGGTTACTTTAATTAATTTTGAGAGTGATTAATCAAGTTCTACGGAAGTTTTTCATTAACTACTAGGATAAATTGTGAAACGCTCATAGCAGATAGTCCGTCCATCCATCATTCTTAGATTCATTCATTAATTTATCAAAGCTTGAACTTGATTACTTAAAAAATTAATTATATTTACAATAAAATGTTAAGAGTTTAATTAATTTATAAGTCTTAATAAATTATCTCTTAAATTAATTAATTCAAAAAAAAATAGAGCAACATGAAAAACAGAAATAGAAATTTAAAACTAGAGAATAGAGAGATTATTTTTTATTATGATTTAATTATTCATGTTTTCTAAAGGTAAAGAAATGTGGGAAACAAATATTTTTTATGGGGGAAAAGTTGAGAGGGGAAAGAAAAATCTGATTTTTACCCTCTATCACAAGAATTTAATTTATTTAAATTATCGAATTTAATATATATGCTCTATCATTATTGGTTTTTTTAAAACAATGAAAACATTTCTCTTGATTTTTAAACACCTCAAGTAAAAAGAAACCGAAGCTGGTTGAGAGACTAAAATTTAACTACTTGTCTGTACACAAATGTTTAAAGCAACATACAGAGCAAAAAATGGACTATGAACCCTCATTTTTAAGGGACATGTAGAAGAAACTGCATATATCATTTTGAGGGGAAAAAGGATTTGTGAGGAACTTTACAAGTAAAGAAACAAGGTGATGCTCAATCAGTCAATCATCCGGGCGCTGAATCTCACCCATTAAGATGCGGTTGCTGTGAACTTTGAAGCCGAGAAGAGACGGGTCGATCTGTCTCCCTTTCTTTCCTTTCTTTTTGTTACTCTTTCCGACTGAACCTGCTTCAATGTTCTCATGCTCCGGCATAGATTTTTTGGTGCTCTTCAGCATATCACTGAACGAAGGCTCTAAAGTATCAGTGTCGTTGCTAGAAGAGGTCCGACGAAATTTGAAGTCTTTCTTGTTAGATCTTAGCACCTCCGAGGATTGGGATGAGAGTGCAGCTCCATGTTCTTGCTGTACTTCTGTACCTAATATTTGTTAGTATTAACCATTTTGGCATCAATATTTCTTGAGCAAGGATGAAGAATCTTCCAAGATGATGTGAAGAAAAAGGTAGCGAAATTTGAAGAGTATATACCTTGTGAAGATCCATAAGTTGCAGAATCATGCCCTTTTGCAATTTGAAGAGTGCCGGCGGATGGTGGTCTTGCAGATGGAATGTCATGGGCAGGTCTTGCAGATGACATGCCATGGAGATCATAGGCACGCTTTAAGAAACTATCAGCAGCTTTTGGATCACCATATGTCCTAGATAGCAAAAACCAAGAACCGAAATATGATTAGAATCAGACAATAAAATATGGTTCCATAACTGGTTAATAGAGAAATAGTAACCAATTGCAAAATCCAAATACACTAAAGATTCAAAATTTTACTCGAGACCATTCCACAGTGAATCCAAATTGTTGATCACCTGCTTAGAAGTTACAATGGTCAAAGTTACAAATCATATGACTAGAATATGAATTATCCAAGGAAGCATAAGCATGTGCAGCTTGCAAGCAACTGTATGGATTGGTATGTCCCATTGTTAATATAAATCATTAATGCAAATTCAAGAATAATGAGAGTCAATAACAAACCATTCATTATTGAAATAAATAATGCCCCAACATGAATGGATAATTAACAGGAGAATAGGCATAACTATCTAAACAGCTAGTGCAAAAGAAACCTGACAATAGATTAACATGAGATTAGCAAGAAAACAAGAAGCAATTAACTATGTGAACCTACACAGCATCCTTACATATTGTTAGGCATCTCTTCCTTGTCAGCATGAACAAATTCTGCTTCATAGTCAAAGAAGCCTAAACCTGCACAAGCAGCATATATCAAATTAGTACACCTGCATTAATCTACAAAGAGAATAAACTGTCAACTTAGGAGAGAAAATACACATATTAATATCTAAAATAAGTTTTGCTTAAAAGACTTGCTATCATGACCTTCTGCTTGCATGACCCTACTCTCTTGCGCATCCATCATTGATTGGATCCTGGAACTTCCACTGATATCCTGTGTCTTTCCTCTCTCCCCGTCCTTCAGATTAGAGAAATCTATCAATTGTAAGGAAGCATCACTTAAAGAATTCGCAAGCTTGCCCCTTTCAAATAAGTCTAAATCTGACGGGAATTGTTTGTGTTCAAAAGAAGTTGAGAAACCAGGCTTTAAAGTAAACCTGTTGCTACTCTCAAATTTATTATCAATGGTGTTCATGATTTGTTCATTCAAAGGCCGTCCTACTTGCTCCAAAAGAGAAGCATCTGAAAAAGCAACACCTAGCCCTGCTCTCTCTCTGTTCAAATCATATGGATTCTCTGAATCAGGTCGTGAGTAGAGCCAAGAAGGGTCCTTTTGCTCATAGGATGATGTAGCAGCTCCATCCCCCAAACTGAGTGACTGTTGAGATTGGTGAAGCATTTCTTGATGAAGCAAGTCTCTCAACTCATATTTTGAGCTTTCACTTTTTCCTAGATATGGTGCCCATGCATTTGGGTTATCAAAGGAGATATTCATATTGGTGCCTCTCTGCTTCTCAGCTTTAATTTGAAACTGTTTCAGCTGGGATTCTATTGGGTCAGCTGGTAACTGTCTAGCTAACTCAGACCAGTGGCTCTCTGTTGGATCCATGTGTGTACCAGAGAATTCTCTGGAAATCTGTCTTTGATGAGAGTGAAAATTAGAATGAAACTGTCCCATCTGACCAGAAGCACGAAGTTGATCAAGTTGGTCTTGTGCATCCAATCCTTGCCCTCGTGCTATGGCATTAATTAGTTCCATGTTTGGTGGAGAAGTACCTGCACGCGACATATGCATTGAACTATCAAGAGGATGTAGCCCCCTTTGCATTCTCTCTTGCAACAAGTAGTTTCGCTGAGAATGACTGGGATGCTCTACCAATGATGGCCCCTGTGGGTTCTGCAAAAAGTCTAATTGGCCAAGCCTGGAAGAATAATTCTGTGGTTGACTAGATGCAGTTCTAATGAATTGGCCAGATTCATCAACCGACCAGATCCCCCCTCTGTGCCTCTCTTCCTCAATACCAGTTAAATTCCTCGAAGCGGAGTGCTGCTGAGCCTGAAGTTGCTCCAGCTGACGTTCTAAAAGATATTGTTGCTCCAGAGACATCTGCCTGAGCTTAGAATGAGATAAAACATTAAATAAATCTTTATTCTGCTGCTGAAAGTTCAGCCCTTGATTTGCATGGATGAGTTGCTCCATCACTGATTCATGAGAAAGATTGCTAGAATGTTTCCGAGACTCATTCAAAAGTTGCTGCCTAAGAAACATCTGATCCATCATGTTTTTGTCATGTGGATAAATATTTGATAAACCAGTACCAGGTTCAAGTAATTGTTGATGCAGCAAATTTTCAAGATAAATCTGTCGTTGTGATTCAAATTGTGGTTCATCATGTTGAAAATGCTGGTGCAATTGTCGCTGTCGTTGCAACTGCTGTTGCTGCAATTGTTGCTGCTGCAACTGTTCTAGATGTACCTGTTGTTCAAACCTAAGTTTCAGTATCTGTTCTAGATCCTCCATGCTCTGTTGATTAACAGGGTGCTGGTGCATAAGTTCATGCACCTGATCCAAGTATGTTCCAGACAAATCAGCATTTTGATGAGCTAGTAAGCTTTGCTGATGAAGTTGATGCTGTAATTGTTGTTTCTGTAATTGTTGTTTCTGTAATTGTTGCAAGAGCAGAGATTGTTCTAAACTAGGGTGGTTAGGCCCATCTTCAAATCTGGAAATGTTATTCGCACCAAGATTGTCAGGAACTCTTGCACTGTTGCTCCATCTATAATTTTTAGACCATGAATCATTGGAGTTTGGAAGGTCTCTTCCTGAGATGAACTGTTGCTCCTGGTTCAGGTTAAATGGAGAGGCAGTTCTTGCATGATCATAATTTCCAATCAAATTCTCCATGGGACCTGGAATGGTTGATGAAAGGGGCTTGTTTTGGTTACCTTTTAGTTCAGACCAAAACAATCCAAGAGGATTCATGTCATTGCTCCTTTGAAGATTATGATGAGCAAAACTAGTATTTGCAGTTTCAGGAAGCATAGAATGATGAGCACCCATGGACAATGATAGAGCAATGTTATGATTATCAACTTTTCCATGATGCTGTTTCTCCATTTTGCTTGAGGGCCTACCTTTGTACAACACAACTGCAAGCAGTCTCAATCAGAAACTAAATTTGGTGTAAAGTAAGAAAGCATAGATAGACAAGTTAAGATACAAACCTTCAGCATCTTGCCCAGTAAAATCAGGCAAGTTGTGACCTTCAGCTATCATACGTAATGATGTTTCTGCCTTTGAAAAGGGTAACCTGGCATTATTCGAATCTAGCAGAGTTTCATTTTCAAGAGCATCAAGTTTTAAATGAGAACCCAGAGCATCCAATGTCAAGGTTTGCTGTTGATCCTTTGAGGCAAAAGAACCACTAATAAGGGCAGGGCCCAGTTCATGACTTGTAGCATCGAAAGATTCAGATTTTTCACCAGGGAAGATATTTGAGATAGGATGGAGCTCCAGTTTCAAATGAGGCATAACTTCACCTAGTGGCTGAAAAGGTGTGCCCTCAGGAGCATCAGATAAACACACAGGTAAATCTGTGCCAAAGAAACCTTGCTCAAACCAAGAGATGATATCAAAACCTAGAAATGGTCCCTGTATATCACCTTGTGGGTCTCGGTAATACAAGCTCAACTCCTCAGGATTGGGTAATTTGTTCTCCAATTTTCTATTTTCAAGTTTGTTATTGTTAAGTAGCTCCACATGAGGAATGTCAAACACAGGACATGACCTAACGGGTACCTTAGCACCAACATCAAAAGGGAAAATGAAATCATCTCCTAAGTTGACGTTTTTAAAAATATCTAGATGACTTGATTGATCAGTAACATTTATCTCTCTCATCATGCCATCATCTGTCTCTGAATGCATAACATCGGCACCAAGTGAATCTGGTTTATCTAGAAAAACATCATGGTTCACAACCTTTGGGGACAAACCATCAAGACCAACCAAATTAATCAAAGAATCCACAACAATGTCCTTGTGTTGTCCGTGTTCAGAATTCAGCTCTGAAATGAAAGAACATGAAGTTTAGTTTGTTAATGAGAAAAATCAAAGCAGAGCTTTAGCAGATACATGAAAACTGATATTCTCGTTACCTTTGGAATCTTCTATTAATTCCATTTTATCCTGTTTCTTTTCAATTATGCTCATCTCCTCATCACCTGCATGAAAAATATACTAGTTTCACTAATCATAGTACAAAATAGGAAAATGATGGCATGTTTCTCACCTATATCAGCTTCATTAGTTTTTGCCATCTTTTCCTGACTCGAGTTTGCTCCAATGCTGTTGACCTTCCCTTTCCAAATTTCTTTCAGAAGAATCTTTAAAGACAACAATTGTCAACTACATTAGACTGTTATGAACATCTAAGAAAACAAAATAAATAGTTTTAATTATGAATTTAGTGAAAAGATAATGCCAGTAAGAAATGCAACCAAGAAAGTGATCTAATGTAGGATCTTGCACTTCTCAGGTCATCTCCTTACTTCTCCTGTAGGAACTTGTTTGCATTTAGTAGGTAGAATTTGTACCAGTTGAATCATAGTTTAACAAGCCATTCTTTTTATTACTAATCAGAATATGCAAAAAAAAAAAAAAAGTTGAAAAAACAAACTTCAAATTGTGTGGTTAAGTACCACTGCCTAAGACAAGCATTTTTATAGTAGGAAAAATAGCAAAGTATAAGAACTATCTACATGATTTTGGAGTCAGGAAACGCAAAAGAAGGAAAAACCTGTTAATGCTAGATTAGTTCCAAAAACTTAGTCATTTGAAATCACACCAACTAAAATTTTCTTAAATTTTTCATTCAACTCAATTTGTCATATATCTATTTGTCATTTTGATCATATATATTTCAGCGTTAACTCATTTTCTCTTATTTCATCATATAGGTAAACTTTTTGTCACATATTTTTACTAATGTCATAATACCGATCCAAAAAGTTGGAGCAAATACAGCATGGTGATGATGAATAATGCTGCACAGTCAACACAGCATTCTAAATCTACATTAATTACCATAATCTTGACAAACTTTACTTGTATCCTGAAAATATGAAGATATTGGAATACAAATTCAGATATACCTCTTCCTCTGCATCAGGTGTGTCAAATGCCAAAGGAGTTACAAAGCTAGATGTTGTTACTGGAGGAGCATCCTCAAAGTCCACAGGGGCAGCATCAACAAAAACTGTCTTCTGCTTCCTGTAAATATCAAGTATCTTACCTCTAGGATAGCAGAACTCAACCTCAGTTACTGGGATTGCACCAATTGAGCTAGCAGCAGCAAATGAACTTCCCAGCTGCAGTACTGCAACAGAGTTTGATCTTCCCCTACCACGAGCAAAACCAGAATTTGATGAGCCGTCCATACGATCTCTTTCAAAACCAAATCCAGGAGCAACACGAACAGAGGAACCCCCAGAATGAACATCCTGACGATGTCGCGGTCTCCATTTATCACGAGAATCAGTTCCAGCGAGTGAGCGGAGGCTAGCAGAAAAAGACTGTTTTTCAGTATGAGAGTCTTCTTTCTCTACTTCCACTTTCTTCTCTATCCGTGATTCCTTGTCTTTGTCCTCTGGGCCCCATCTTGATGACCACTTGCTATCCCGGCGGTTTTCATTTCCCATACCACGGTTAGGAACTTCATGCAACCTCTCAGTTGAAGACAGGGTCCTAGACTCAAGAGGTTCTTTAACAACGGCATTCTCAGGTCGACGATCACCTTTTCGATACTCAATTTCTCGTTCTCCTTCCTTTTTGCGTTCTCTCCTAGAAAGTAAGCTAGTCTCTCTCTCTTCTTCACGCCAACGTCGGCTACTATCAATATCAGATACATTTTTTCTCCATTCTTTCTTGTCCTGTGATCCGTCCAAACGCCAGATATCTTTCTGAATAGAATCAGACAAGGTTCCAGATGGTAGTGAACTAGGTGGCCGAGTATCCTACAACAAATAAATCAATATCAGCAATAAGCATATTTCCTAGAATGATTTGGAAGTGAATAACCTTATTATGAGAAACAAGCAAATAATTACAAAGATAAATGGTCTAAAAGTGCAATCTTGATCCCTCATCAAGTTACAAATTGCATTGCATGACCTTTAAATCATTAAAATACCCCAGAAATACTTGGGCCTGGGCATATGCATTAGATATATTTTGTTTGTTGACACTATCATGAAAAGAATTAAAATGAAGCACAAAAAAGATATCAACAATGACCAGATATGCTATATGTTTGAGTTTGTTAGAAACAAGCTATAACAGATAATCACCATCAGAGTCATGTTAAATCCCTAAATATGGTAGGGAATATGAACGACATATATTTGATTAAAAATGGAAAAACACAGCAAAAGGGATCAAGCAGAAAGTGCTCCGTCTGGACCACTTCACAGATGAGAAGAAATCAGAACATAGCGGAGTTAGTGAAATTTTTAATCAAACTAAAAAAACAATAGCTTGGGCTTCTGATATTATTTCTAGCTTCCAGTACACTTGACCATAATTCAACATCCTTACTACTGCAAAATAATAAACATAAATGAATTTTAAACAGATCAAAATTATGATAATCTCCACTTCAAAATAAAGAAACACTAGAACAAAAGTGTAAGCCGTCATATATGACCTTAATCAAAATCAACAACAAACTTGGCCAAAAACGAGAATTGACAGAAAGGTGTTTCAACTAACACCTAAATAATGATGGAGCCCAGTTGTAACACATAATAAAATTAAGCCTCATCCTGGCGACTATTTTTCCATCTCCAATTAATTCAAGAGAATTTGCTTAGATATTTTTAATATGAAAATCTTTCTAGACTCTTTTAACTGCTCTTGAAGCACAACTTTAGACCTGGAATTTTAACTGGACTACCATTAGACACGCTAAAACTTTCCTAGATGAGTTTCGTTCATTTTACAGTAGTAACTGCAGAACTAGGTTTCAAGCATGGGTGTCAGGCAGAATGCCCATGCCTCTACCACCACAACAATGGTGCCTTATGTTGACACCAATTGTTCATATTGCTTGTATTTAAATCATTTCTGATTACACTGCCCATAAATTTCAACATCGACATCAAAATTTCTTATTGTTTCTTAGCAATCACAGGAAAGGATTAGAGAATCATAGAACCAAAAAGTATAAGCGAGAAACAAAAATATCCATAAAAGATTGATTTGGCATAGAATACAATAAAATTAATCATGATCCCAGGAATAAAAAATCAATGACTAGCATGTAAAGGAATGTTAATACTTCCAAAGTAATTGAAAAGCTAACCTTGCTGTCACCATGTTTAGCATATAGCCACTGAGGAGACAGAGGAATATTATTTTCTGGATTCACCTGATCTGCAACATTCAAGCACATTCAGTTGATGTAACAGTACTACAAAATAAGTCACAAAAATAGAAATTCAAAAACCAGAATACATTCCAGTGTGGAGAAGAAAGTCAAAACAATAATAAACATCAGGGAAGATGAATTCTAATTCCAAAAGTTCTTATGGAATTTCTGGTTTGAAAGCATATGAAGCCTGCGCAATACAAATTATCTGGGAAGAACTATGAAAACCATTGCACAATAATTTGTCAACAAATTGATGATAAGGCAGATTTTTCTAAGAGAGACACTATCAAAAGGCCTGCCACTATGGACACGAAGTAACATAAATAAGGAAACTAAGTTTTTCTAATCATATTTTCTGCAATGAGCATAAATGTTTGACCTACATTAGGTCTTTCAACCAATCAAGTTGGATGGTCTTTAGCAATTTAATACTGTTAGGATGCCAAGTACCCTCCCCGGAGAAAGAGTACTGCTCCGTGTACATAAACTATATGCTCACTATCTTATTAATTACTATAACTAAATATGAAGAATAATTTGCAACACAAGATTTATAGAGATTATGCATACATTTCTATGATCAAACTCATAATAGATGCATCTATATAAAATATGATAAAATCCATATGACTATTTCCCTCGTCATTTCCATTAATACGAGAATCTACAAGAGAAAAATAATGGATCCATAAACACATCCATCTAATAGAATCCACAAACATCACAAAATAGCCGACAAATCTACTTCAAAAGATAGGCATCAATTATTAGCACTTAATTTACTGCTCTAAACAGATGCGCAAACCTCAGGAATGTTACTCAAACAAGTAACTCATTTTGTGTATACATCACACTTATTTTGGCCCTGAATACTCAATAAAACACAATAAATCAACGATGCACGAGGACAACGAAATACAAACACGCAGAACATTTAAAACTAAAAAAAAAAAGCAAAACCCTAAAAACACACTTCCGGCTGGATGTAAGAAATCGGAAGCCGCTAACAAAAAATCGGAAAACCTAAAATATAATGGAGCGTTTGGGGATCACCTTTCCCAGCCCACACCTCCTCGACCGGCTTTGTGATGAAGAGATCATCCGGCAGATCCACGTTGCCGCTCGACATCCGCACAGCACCTGATGCAGTAAGATGCAGAGATCCGGGGTCAAGAGGCCGGATTAGCGTTTCCGGGGGTGAAAGAGGCAGCGAATCGAAAGGAAACCGAGGGATCTCGAGGGAGATCAAAGAAACAGACTAGGAAAAAGGTTTAGGGATTGGAGATCAGTGGAAGGAGATTGAGATCGAGAGGGAGGAGAGTTCGATGAGCGATCAGAAAGGAAGGCTGAAGGATTGGAAGACGAGATCGCCAGGAGCGCCGAAGACTAGAGGAGAGCGAGAGAACGAGCGCGATGGGGAGAAGATAGATTAGTAGACCTTTTTTATGCATTTTGTTACCAGGAAAATACACGAGTAGCTCCTCAAAATGTTTGCGCCCCAAAATGTTTACTTTTTTCCAAACCACCCTTGTAGCTTTATAAGGAAATCCAAAAAAATCTAGAAAATTTCGTGTTATTCCCTAAGAGAGTGTCTGACTAAACTTATTAAAAAGAACTTATAACCTTGTACAATTTATAAGTTGTTTTAGGAGCTTATAAGCTGTTAAGTCTTATTTTAAAAATAAGTTCTTAAAGTGTTTGGATAAACTTATTTTAAACAACTTAAAGATATTGATGTGTTTGATATTATAAGATCTTTTTATTAATAAAATTATCAAAAAGGGTATAATACTAAAAATGTATTATTAACTTTTTTTTAACAACTGCGTCTAGAAAAATAAGGATATAGAAACAAATTAGATAGAAAAAAATAAATTCTAATCGAATCGGAGAATTTATGCATCTGGGAGAGAAGAAATGGAAGAGAATGTTGAAAACTTCGTATGTTGGGAATAAAAGATGACAGAGTGTGTCGAGAAAAGAAATTGGTGTAAAGAGAGTTGTTAGTTTTGTAAAAATATATAGAGGATAAAATGAAAATTAATGAAAATATATAAGGATATTTTAGAGAAGAAAATTGTTAAAATAAGATCTTTTTTAAAAAAGTAGGATCTTCCTTACTTTTTTAAAAACAACTTATAAGCTGTAAAACAACTTATTTTGACAGCTTATAAGCTGTTTATAAACAATTTTACCAAATAAATTTAAAAAGCTTATAAGCTCCAAAACCGCTTATAAACTGTTTTTGTAGAACCTATAAACTCAACCAAACACTCTCTTATTCATGGGAGTAAATTTTTTTGGGTTGATGATTTGGATACCCGAGCCTTTGGTCCAACCAGTTCGAGAGGTGGGTGGCCCGACCCTAGTTCAGCCACCAGGTAAATCCAAAAGTACAAGCAGCTCCTCGCCTAGTCACTGAGCAATTTCAAAAGTACAAACGACTATTCACCCAGCAACCAACATCCCATATTGAAAAATGACTAGTGCACCTTAATTGAGATTTGAATTGTATACTTAAAAAACTATTTGAATACTTTACCATTGTATTATGGCTCGGGAAGTCATATATCTTCGACAGAGCCCATCATCATTGTGAATGACCTAACCTAAACGTTGATGCAGGGCCGTCTCCAGAAAATTGAAGGCCCTAGGCTAATTGTTACATGAAGTCCTATATAATTTTTTTAATTAAATATAAAAATATTGCATACGAGCTGATCCGATAATTAAATGCACATCAATATTCAATATGCCACATATATCCATTAAATTACAAAAAATGACATATATAAACTAAATCTAATAGCAAAATGTTCATACTCTCCGTGCTTTTTGTTGTGCAAAATTATCA
>JBAMIB010000119.1:7792165-7806386 GCA_037177415.1 Kaempferia rotunda | reverse complement strand
GTAACCGATTCAAACATTTTAGCTATGGTAAAAAAAAAATTAGTTCAATCTCAATGCAACATTAATAATTTGATTAATGGAATAGTTTAGGCTCATGCATCGAGGTATTGAAATGAGTCTGATTCATTTCACACTAAATAAACATCAAATGGAAACAAATCACGTTGCATAATAAATTATGAAAAAAAAAGAATAATAATACATATGATATTTTTATTATTATTTTTTTCAACAGTCCTTTTAAATCATTCTTTAAAATAATCTATTGACCATCTAAATGATGAAATCACATAATCATTTTATTACATGAATAAAAATAAAAAATATATAATTTAGATGGATAGATTTGTTTTGTGGATCAACATTCAATCATCTAAAACAATGAGCTTTTTAAATAATTAATTATATCCACCGAATTTGACACAACATTGATATGATATGTCAAGGTGCGAGTGGATGCAATCGGATACACCTATCTGTATGCTATTGGATTCGTCACATTTCTCCATCCTCTCGGTACCAATATCAAATAAGAATTTCACCTAATATAATGAGCTCAATTAATTAAAGTTATAGATGTAAATTATATTATAGATGAATTTTATATTTTAAAATTTCATTGAATAAATACTAATTTTTCATTATATATATAATTATTATTATTATTTTAATAATATATATTTTATTATATTAAATTTAAGTCTTCTCAAATTTAAGCACAGTCCATCTTTAATTTCTGGATCCATCCCTGGCTAGAGTAGAACACCCCGGCCAGTTCCACCATTATCTATAGTGTCCAGAAATTTAAAATCTCGATATGTTCTATATTAGGAGAATTCTACAAAGTCATATGGTAGTGTTGGCGAATAATCATGATAGAGCTAATGGCTTTGTATCAAATTATTTTAGGGTTGTGAAGATTTTAAAAATTAACATCTCTCAATTTAGCGAATGGAATGTATGCTTGAGGGCATGATTATTCCGAGGAGTTTTTAGGTGTATAAATATGATCCTAATTAATTTAAAATGATTTTAAGGTTTCTAAAGTCATCATCCAGTTATAGCCTATAATGTTTAAAATTTTAAAATATTGATATGGTTTGAATAGAGGAGTCTTAATAATCTTTTGATAGAGTTGATAAGAGCATCCAAAATAGAGAATATTAGAGGGGATATTTCTTTAAATATTCCTTCATCTCTAATATTTTCTATTGCGAAAGTTGAATGAAATGATATTTGGAAATTATCAAGTATAAAGTTATACCCAATGATTTCCATCTGATGTGGTACAAAGTGTATGCTGCATAGCATCAACAGGCGGGTATAAAGTTATACACGATAATTTCCATCTGATGTGGCACAAAGTGTCTGTTGCACAACATCAACAGGCGGTGTTACTGCTATGTTGCAACATCTGGTGCTGCTGCAGTTAATATTTTTTAATAAAATATAATTATTAAATTAATTATATTTAATAATTATCAAAATATAACTAAATATTACATAAAATAATATTTATGAAAATATTAATAAAATATGTTAAATTAAAAATTGATAAGGAATTGGAGATAAAATGAAAGTGAGATTCATACATATTTAGTTGGTGAGATATCTATATATATATAAAAACAGAGTTTACTGTAAAAAATTTCCCGCCTAAATATAAAAATAGAAAAGTTTTCTATTTTTTATTTTCTAAATCATATTTTTAAAAATATATTTTTTTGATTTAATTTATACAAAAATAGAAAAATTTTATATTTTCTAAATCATATTTTTTTAAAATGTATATTTTAATTTAATTTAAGATCATTTAAAACTCATTTAATTTAATATATATTTTTAATCAAATTAATAAATGGAATGTCTCTTTTAGTCCAAATACTTTATAATTTAAAATGAATTCCAAATACATAATTAATGTTCTCTCATTTTATATATCTATATATATATATATATATAAACAGAGTTTCCTGTAAAAAGTTTCCTACCTAAATATAAAAACAGAAAAGTTTTTTATTTTCTATTTTTGAAATCATATTTTAAAAAATATATTTTTTTATTTAATTTATACAAAAACAGAAAAGTTTTATATTTTCTAAATCATATTTTTTTAAAAATGTATATTTTAATTTAATTTAAGATCATTTAAAACTCATTTAATTTATTGTATATTTTTTATCAAATTAATAAATGGAATGTCTCTTTTATTTCAAATATTTTATAATTTAAAATGAATTCCAAATACATAATTAATGTTCTCTCAGTTTATATATATATATATATGTCTTTGCATATTTTCTCTATGATTTAAATATGAAAAATCTTGAAGATACATAAGATTATTCAATTCTAGCAACAAAATACCAATAAAATACAAATGTTTTATTTAATGAAGTTTTTCATAATTTGTAATAATATTTTTTTTTCATGTGAAATGTATTAATCATAGTTAAATTAATTTGTTACATCTAATGTTTTAATTTCCTATAAAAAAATTTATATTATCTAATTTTTTTTATACATATTTTATACGTAATATAATCTGTGCATCGTACAAATACTAGTTTTCCATAAAAAAGGACTTATTCAAGGGGTTACAAAATTTAAAATTCCTTGATCTTTCAAAGCAACCTACAAAATATCAGCCGACAATCATTAACTAATTAGTTTCCTTTCATTAGACATAGTCTCAACTGGATAACCTCAAATATATAAATGTCTAATGTTAGATGTTCTACTCATCCATTGCTCATATGAGATTTTTGCTATTACTTACTAGGTACTCTATTCGATATGTAAATTATAGTCTTGAATGTCTCATCCCATAAAAACTAGAGTAAAGAAGAAAAATCATTATACTTATTACCATAACTTTTAGGGTATGATTTTATCACTCAACTACACTATTTTAATGAGGAGTATCATACATTGTATAGTGAGGGACAATCCCACTTTCAACAATGTATTATGCAAAAGTCTCAAGTCGTTATTCACATAATTCATCATATCTATCATAATATTCATTACCATATGGTTAGATTGTCTAGTTGATTTTTAATTTCTACTTTGAAGAGTTTGAACACGTCAAGAGATTACGACTTCTTATAATAAGGTACAAATAACTATATCGTGAATAATCATATATGAAACTAATAAAGTATATTTGACCATTCTAAGAAGATTTAGGAAATTGTCTATATATATTTGTATATATTAGTTCGAAGATTTTATTACATTGATTTGCACCCTTATTTCTTTTATTAGTTGTTTTTCTTTTAATATATTTATGTAAATATCAACGTCTAATATATGAAAGGGTTTAATAATTTTATGTGACATTAACCTTTTTAAATGTTGTTGGGATGTATGTCCTAAATATCTATGTCACAATATAAAAGAACTCTCATTAGTTCACTTTGTACCTTATTATATGCATTATTTAGTTGTTAGTAAAGTTTAATGTTTAATATCTATATAACTTATCAATTAAAAAACCAATACTAATCAAAACTGAATTTTGGAATATATTAAAATTCTCATTTCCAAATGAATAAGAACATCATGATTTATCTAAATAAAAAATAAAAATTAAATTCTATCTAAAAGATACTACTATAAAAGTATTTTCAAATCCAAAAATATACTGATTCCTAAATAAAGCATACAAATATCAATCACTTCTATTTTAACTTTCTTATTATTTCCCATATAAATGTATTTTTAACCATTAATTGACATCCTTGCATACTGATAATGTAACTAATAACATCAATATATACATACCATGTGTCATTAGGTATAATAGTTAAATTAACTTCTAAGTTGACTAAGAGGTAAGAAGAGTTTTTTTTCTCCAAATGTTTACAACCATCGAAAATTAATCTTTTACCTCATTATAATAAAATTATCACCCTCTAACCAACTGAGAAACCTATAGAGACAAATTTAATTGATATGAACTATATAAACTCAAAGCATATAACACATCAAATTGCATACATAGCACAATATAAATTATCAATCATATTGTTAAAGTATATGAGATCTAAGAGCATCCACTTAGTTTATGTAAAATCTATTACTATTCTAAATTTTATATTTATATTTTTTTATTAAAAATCACTTACATAAGATTTTTTTTTTCAATTCTCTAAATTTAAATTTATATTACAGGGATTCTCCAATAATAGAGAGTAGAACTCTATGTTCTAAAAATAAAATAATATTTTTTAATCTCTTTTTTTCCTAAACTCTTTATTATTACAAATATAATAATAAAAAAATAAAAAAGAGAAGAAAATAATAAAAATTTTAGGGTAATTGATGTTGTTTGTAGTAAAAAATAATTATCTAAATTTAATAAAATGAGTAATTTATCTTAAATTTTAAAGATATACGCTATAGAAATTAGTATTCTTTTTCTTTCATATATATCAATTTTGACCGGTTTAAATTTATATAATAGTTTTGGTACATTTAATTTTTTTTATAAAAATGAATTGAATATATGTCAATTAAAAATACTTAAAAAATAAAAAAATTACGGAGACTTTGTGTTGATATTTAAAAAATATATTCATTCGACGTGGTAAAAAGAAATCGTCAACTGGACTTTTTTGAAAGAAAAAAAAACAACGTAGGTATTTCCTTGACATGGAAGCAACGAGTTACTCTGTCAAAATCTCCAACTCGCCGAGGCCCGCGAGGCGTACGCCGACGAGCAGAGCAGGACGACGACATAATCGATTCTAAATCATGGGCGGTGGTATGCGATCCTCCGATCATCCTCCGGCAGGTTCGAGTTTTACGCTTCCATTTCGCATCTTTCCCTTTTTCCTTTTTTTTTTCCAATCGATCATTTTTTTTTTATCATCATTACCTTCTCCGAGTCGTCTCAGAACTTGCAGATGACGGCGTGACTTCCTCACAATCTTCTTCTGGCCTTCATTCCGACGCCGCTGAAGAGGAGGTCTGTTACAACTCGTCTCAACGCAAAACTTATAATAAACTCTTAGAGTCTTACAGCAATCCCCCGGCGCGCAAAGGGACCCTCAGAGAAACCAAAGATCTCATCTTGAGGCAAGCCCGATTTCCTTTTTAAGTCGCTCCTCATTTGGGGATTTTGCTTTTTTTTTTCTTTCGATTTCTTGACTTTGATATCGCTTAGGCATAACCCTGGAGATTGGATTGAAGAAGTGGGCGGCACCACGGCCGGCGACTACGAGGTCTCGGACTGTACGACGCTTCTCCTGATTGGGCCTAGGGGTTCTGGTAAGAGTACTCTTATCAATAGGATCACCAGGGTGTTTGAAGACGACCAATCGAATCCTGATAGGGCGCAAGTTTCACGTGAGGACTTCTTAAATTCTCAAGTTCTTATTTATTAGCTTAATGCAGGAATTGTGATTCACTGTTGCAGAAGCTCTTTGATGTATGTTTGCAGATAATTTGTCAGCAACATTAGGAACTTGCTTCCTGCAAGAATACATGATTCCGAGGAAATCGAAGTCACTTTGCATTTATGATACTCGGAGTTTGTCCAGTAAACCATCAGATAATGTTGAATTGCTCCAATGTTGGATGGCCCGTGGTGTTAGTCATGGGAAGACGGTGATAAGGTAATACACAATTGACTTTCAATGTACGTGCTCTAACTGGTTTTATGATTATTATTTTTTAATTGAAGGCATTAGTTCTTGAGGAATATTTCAAACTGTTGTCATTAAGAAATGCCGTGTTGTCTCTGAAGTTTCTTATCTTTGACATGATAAGTATTTTTGTTAATTATTAAGTAATTCTTTTTTATTCTAAAGTTCTTTTGACATGATCCAATTCCAAATGGCTTCTTGCCTTTGTACAGGATGGTATTCGTATGCCATCACGGCAATTTTATTAGCAATTAGACTTTCTAAAGTTATCTGCTACAGTTGTGTTCGTAGCAGATAGTCATTTTATTAGTTCCATTTAACATAGCACGGTATGTGTCATAATATCTAATCAACATAAAAAAAAATACTAACGAATAATATTATTAATCATGATGTAATGTAATTAATACGCATTAGGACCATGAAAGTTGAGAAATTCATAAGCATAAGGAAAATATGCATAGTATATGATGTGTATTTTAAAACAGGAATAAGTATAAAACAATATGTATGATGTACATGTCTAAGGAGTTCAGTGTTTATAATGAATAAAGCAAGCGATTAAGAGTAGAAAAAAAAAAAGCCAAACTAGATTTTTCTTCCTTGAATTAGAATTTTGCTCATAATCCTCTAGTTTACCACTACTCACACACCTACAACTTTCTAACAAGGGACATGCAGTTTAGCTTAACAATTGGATTTAACATGAGGGTATAAGTAGTGTAATATTCATCCTTTCAAAGCTAGAACTCTATGAAACAATGTAATACACTTGGACTGACAATAAACTAGCCAAAACCTTGTTTGTCCCTTTTGGACATCAGCTAAAGTGTCAATCAAGCCACAAAAATCTTATTATGACCCTAAATTATTAGACAAACATAGATAGGTGATCCTTTTTTATTTCCTATCTTGTAGAATTTTAGACAATGCCAAGTTCCACCAATCTAGAACAACAATGATTAAGAAAACATGAAACTTCAACTGCCTATGTCAAACTACGCCCGGATCCTCATAACTCACCATGTAACTTTATTCAATAGAGTAAGATCGCAAAGCAGATATAAGGATCCTACCTCAAGAACAAGGTTGAGATTTTTCCATTGTCTTAATTGGTTGCAAAAAACACCAAGTAACCTCAATTTGCAACTGCTACCCGCAGGAAACACTAAACTCCTCTGATTCATTGGTTTCTGTTTCGTCACTAAAATATCATTGCTTCCTTGCTCCCTTTGTTGAGAGGACAGCTGTTGAGGAGGTCGAGAATGAGATGGAAAATGTCAAACATGACCTTTAGAACCCTGGGCAGGTGAAGAAATAGTTAGAAGGAATGAATAACTTGTTTGAGACCCTCGACATTCAACATAGGTGTGTGAGGAGTGGTGGTAGCTGCCCACTAGGAAAGCATCCACAACTCCACTTGTTGTAGAAGGGTTCAGGCAGGGAGGGGAGAAAGTAAATTGTGGGTTTGAGTTGCTTACCAGGGTGGGTTTAACTTATAACTTTGAATCACTTAAAGAAGTCTTTTAGTTAGGATTTGGCTGTGTTAACTAGCAAAAATAAACTTGCATTATGTTATGAAGGAATTTGCTAAGACAAAATACAAGTGGTTCATTTACTCATTTTTGAATGTGATATTTTAATTTGTTGTTTCAGGCAATCAGATGACATAGTGACAAGGAATACAATAAAGTCAATGGCCCGACAAGGTGTATTCAGCCCTTGCAAAAAGAGGGTAGTAAACTATGTCATATTTGTCGTTAATGGAGTCTCTATTTTGGAATCAATTTATGCAAAAGACAGTGGTTATGTTGATATACTATTGGAGACCTTCAAATATCCATTCTTGTCATTTAAAGGTATTGTTAGTTGGTTAATTTCTCTTACATTTAAAAGGTTTTGAAAACAGTTCAGTTCCAACTATGTGATTTGATGGTTTTTTATAAACTGGATGCATCTCTTCTTTAAAATGCATTCGTGAAACTCAAATTTCTAGCTAAACATAGAGATCATATAGCACATAGATCCTTGAACCTTTCTCAATCCGCATGTTATCCTAGGAGTGATATAGAAACGAAAGATCATGAAGCACACAATATACTAGTAGGTAATTCTTTTATCGAAACAGTAAAATATACTATATGCAGCTTTATAAATTAATTGTCTGATCAATTCTGCATGATTTATGATCTAAGGATTGCTCTACCTGATTACTGTAGTTGCAGTTGTTAGATCGGCAATGAGATCTCTCTGGTATATTCTCCAAGTAACCCAACATGGTAACCTTATATCTTGTGCTTTTTAAGCGTTGCCAGGCCTAGATCATCTTCTTACAGAGTGCAATTGATTAAAGGTTAGTGGACCACTGAATGAAGTGACAAGGTTGAACCACTTGAATTCCTATATCTCCTCAACTGGTAACTATAAGCAGAGATTGATAAATTTAATAAGTCTAGCAGTCTTACTCCTATATTACCAAGGATACGACTGGAATCAGACTAAATATTCTACTATTTGTAATGCAAAATGTAATGTTGCTAGCAAATAATCTAGTTGGAATCCTCTTCAGCTAAGTCTTATTCCATTCTTGATTAATATAATCACACAACTATTTTTAGTGGAGTTTTTGTGATGATCAGTTGTCCATCTGCATAATGGTAAACACGTACTGCGTTGAATGGTCAAGGTTACTGTGAGAACCAATAGTCATAATTGCATCTAATGGTTTGATGCAGCAAAGAAAAAAATGGATGACACTGGAAAAGAAAAGAAATGTTATTAATTGGATTATTGTTTACATTTATGTTTGGTTGCCTATGGAATGCAACATTTGGCAAGCTTGGAGCTTCCAAAATAATTAGGACTCAATTCTCTTGCCTGAAATGCAGAATGTAACAAGTTTGATTAGTGATAGGCAATTATACATAAACTTTGCAAGCTTGATTACTACAAACACAGATGACATTCTTTTCCATATTTTTAGCATAGCGTGGTTGATCATGATTGCGGGTAAAATATTGTGTTGATGATGCTTCTATTATGGAGTTCTTCATTGTCCTTCTTGTAGTGTTCATTAATTAGTTGAAGGGGATCATTGGTGCAATGGTAAAGTTGCTTACCGTGTGACCTTGTAGTCATGATTTTGAGTCACGGAAATAATCTCTTGCAAAGTAGGGTAAGATTGCGCACAATAGACTCAATGTGATCCGACCCTTCCATGGGACCTCGCTTGGCTGGAGCTTCATGCTTGGGCTACCCTTTTTTTTGTTAGTGTTCATTAATTACTTATATTTCCCATCACTATTTAGTGGGTGTCTTTGTCATTTTTCTTCATGCTTGCAAAATTTTTCCTACCAATATAACTTCTGTTAATTGCATATTTTGTGATGTTGTAGATAACAAACCCGCTTTGGTGATCACCCATGGTGATGAATTGTCAATATCACAGCGTGCTCGTGTCCGTATGTACCTAGGAGAGCTCTTGGGAATTCCTCCTATACAACAAATTTTTGACATTGCAGGTGGTGCATCTAGTCTATTCTGCCTCTTCCTAGATAAACATGTGTATTTGATATGGTACAAATAAATAAAGTTCATGGGTGCAGACATGAAGGATGAAGATACTGAGTTGGCCATAGTGGACATGTTGCGTTATTGCGTTGAACATGCAGATAGGAACCTTTCTTTCAATCAGAACTATTTATTGCAGGTTGGTATTCTAAATTCTAGGATTTTTGCTAATCTTTATGCCAATTGTATATGCCACTCAGACAGTACGAGAGAAAGTGAAGGAAAAACGAACAGTTTATAAGGAATTATATATTTGTAAGAATGATTTTTTTTTAAAATTATACAATAGGCAAGAAAGACGCTAAGAAAGTAGTAAATGAAGCAAAAAAAAAACTTTTAAATGATTATATAAAAAATTGGATACAAAAGAAGGGGAAAGAAATATTTATATAATAGTTAAAGTGAGAGAAAGGAAGACAAGAGATCATATCCAAATAAAATGTATTAAAAATGAATGTAATAGGGTACTAATAAATGATGGAGAAATAAAAGAGTGAAAGAGATATTTCATCAACTTTTTAATGAAGGTTTAGGTGACTAACTTAACTTAGGTAATTTAAGTAGGTCAAATGAATATAGAAATTTAAATTTTTATTATAGAATTCAAACTTTAAAAAGTAGAACAAGTTTTAAATAGGATGTACAATGAAAAAGTCGTTGAACCATATGATATTCCGATAAACGTATGGAAGTGTCTAAGGAAACAAGGTATTGCTTGACTTACAAAATTATTTAACATGACATTGAAAATAAAAAAAATATATTGTACTCAGTTTCCTTATATAAGAATAAGGGAGACATTCAAATTGTATAAACTATATAGATATTAAACTAATGAGTCATACCATGAAACTTTAAGAAAGAGTAATAAAATAAAAATTAAGGAAGGAAACTATAGTGACCGAAAATCAATTTGTGCTCATGTATGGAAGATCAACATCTTTTTAGGACTAATTGAAAAATATCGGAATCAAAAATAAGATCTACACATGATATTCATTGACTTAGAAAAAACTTATGATAGAGTGTCAAAAGGAATTATATGGAGAATTATAGAAAAGAGAGGTGTTAACATAACATATATTGAACTAATTAAGGATATGTACGAGGATATAATGACTAGAGTGAATACTTAGGTGGAGTAACGGAAGCATTTCCAATAAAGATAGGGTTACATCAAGGATCAATTTTATGTCTTTTTTTACATTAATTATGGACGAACTTACTGCACACATTCAATATACAATACCGTGGTGCATGTTGTTTGCAGATGATATTATTTTGGTAGATGAAACACGTGAATGAGTATATGCTAAACTAGAATTTCGGCGGAAAACACTAGAAGGGAAAAGTTTTAGGCGTAGTAGAATAAAAACATAATATATAAAATTTAAGTTTAGCAATATTAGACGTCATGAGACAATGGTTAAGATAGGAGATGACGAGTTGGCTAGAACTGAGAGTTTTAAATATTTATGATCATTTTTGTAAAACGATGGAAGAGTTGCCTAGAAGCAGGATAGTTGAAGTAGAGGAGAGTGTCGGGAATAGATGATGATACAGTAGGGGATATAGTCTAATGGTGTAAAAGAATCCATATAACCGATCCCACCTAGAAGGATAAGGTTTGGTTGTTGTTGTTTATGCCAATTGTATGTTTCTTGCTGCTCCTGTCTCTGATGCTGCAATTCTTGAAGTTGTAAAAGCATTTATGGGTCATCATTAAGAACTTGAAGCAGTTATATGAATAATGTGATAAGATTTTAGACCTATAATAATATATCACGTCTTAATTTGTATCGTCCAGACTCTAGACAAAAGGAATTTAGGGTTTAGTTAAACAGAATCACTTGCCAAGAAAACCTTGACTTCAATTCTATTTTGGGATTCTCTCAACCTCTTCTTGGTCGATCTCGAGGTGTCCTAACAATAGGATCCAAAACATTTCTCATTCGGGACAAGAGTGACGAGATTAAACTCCTCTCAGTGATGCTATACAGATTTGAAGCCCAACTTTTGGCAGAAAATCTGTTGATTTTTCTTAACCTCTTTTTTTATCTACATTCCACTGTAACAAGGGTGAGTTGTAACTAAGTTCATTTATTGGCTTCATTTCATCTGAGAACTTCACTATTACATACTTTCCTCTTATTTTTTACTTTTCTGAAAAGCATTGAAAATCTCTTTGTCGACAGAAGCACATAACCTTGATGCTCATTCTTATAGTTTTTTATTCCTTTTATCCATTTCCACTGTAGGGGCAGAGAATCTTCCACAGCATGACGGAGATGTTGCAGGGTTACGATACAAAACTAGAAGTCGCCGTCATCACTTTGTGCATCGTCCTGCTACTTTTGCGTGGAATTGTGAATCTCATCTAGTGACAGAGCCCTTGTTGTCATTGCTTATAAATATTGTACATAGTTACTTTCTTATTGGAACATGAACAAGTATGTTCTTAGAATTGAAGTTTCGATACATTCTAGAACTGAATTCTCCATTGGAAAACCTATGTGAATGTTCTACGTAGCTTTATTTTCATAAATAAGTTGTGCTTTTTTTCATGCATAAGCCATTCATATCATCACCAAAGTTTGTTGACCACTTTGATATTTTATTGTTGTTGTTTTCTTCAAGGATAGACCACTTTGATATTACATTCGTATTCTCTTGAGATAAAACGGACGAGAAGTCTGTGGGCTCCATGTAAATCCGACTTATAATTGATACTATCACAAGTCTCCCCTTCTAGAGGTAGAGAAGCTATTTCCACTTTAGATTCATCTAGGAGAAAAAAAATCTTTCAACTCTCTAAATTTATTTACTAGGATCTTTACTTCTTCAATAAGATAATCTGTAAGGCTTGAAATGATGATGATTGTATAAGAGATACTAGAGTAGATCTTCTACTCCACTTTTTTAGGCCTTTCTTGGTATTCCACTAGAAGGACCGTTGGATCATATCAGGAGATTCATATACTAATACTCTCGATCTGATCCAACGGTGAGAATCAAAAGGGACCAGGAGTGATTCACAAATTGTGATCATAGGATCCCTGCTGGATGGTAGTGTAGGGGTTATAATATAAGGATAACACAGTGCGATAGTAAGCGGTAAGGTGGTATACCCATGTAACGATTCTGTCGCAAGGCATATCAAACACCCACAGTACTTGTCCTAATTGTGATATCGGACCGCCTGCTAGGACTCATCTACGCTTTTCAAATTTACACAATGACCAATTTGTGATATCAGATTGAAGAGCTTGGATACATAGGGCAACCCCAAAAAAGAGAGAATTAGTGTGGGAATATCATATCTTAGTTATCTAAAATTTGCATTGCAGAAAAAAAAAGGTGAAACCAACATCTTAGCCACCCCTTCAAAGCGGTCTCACACACTTTGGAAGGGGCAAGTCACGAGGAACATTTACCCTAATGCAACTCTCCTTTGTATGGTGGAAATTAGGTATCTGTAACTTGCAAGAACGTATATAAGGATTTATCAATGAAATTATTGAGATCATGATTAAGGCCAAACATATTGATGAGTTAGATACATACAAATAAGTGATGTAGAGGATTTGTCCTTGTTGGGATTGATCTCGTCGGCACTAGCAGCGATGTCCGACGACCACCCTCCACGATGGTGATTATCATGGAGACAAGGGTGTTGCTTCCCATAACTCACTGGAACCAACCAATGACTCACCGCCATGATCCTCCTCGCGCAAAAGTAGAGGAGGTGCCACCGCCGCAGCTCGCTAGTGACAGAAGGAAAGCGAGCCATAGGACAAGACTCCCCTCCTCCTCGCTATTACAAATATAGTGAATCGAAGAAGTTGAATTATTTTGGGCAAAAATCCAAAGGGTGCCCTTTTTTTTAATGAATCATCAAAGGGGGCACCCTATGTTCATTTATTATCAAAAGAGTGTCTCATCCCTTGTAGTATGATATCACTGTCATTCACTATAAAGTAGCAACTTATTCCCATTAGTATCTCTCACCTAATTTTTTTCCTCCTAAATTGATGCGTTGTAGCAACTACGAACTCATAACTGCTACATAGTTGTACCAGCTGTAACCTTATAGCTAGTACAATTGAGTTGTTACACGGTTGTAGCAGCTACGATTTCATAACTGCTACAACATGGAAATAAAATTTTAAGACTAAAATTTTTCGAAGCCTCCAAAAAAACAAAATTAAACGATGTTTTTTGAGCCTGAAACCTAGCTATTACGTGTTCCACCCTATAACAAATTATAGATATATGAACGAGTTTTGATTTGATATATGATGTGTTCCGTGTGTAAGTGTCTCAGGTTAGTTTTGATATGATCAACTAGGTTAAGGTAGACCTTGTGTATTTGATGTCTTGTGCCTGAATGTGCAGAGACTTAGGAACACAAGAAGCCGAGCGAAACACGCAATGAGCGAGAAGAATGACACATGAAGCGAGTTGACGAGCTCGGTGTATCTGATGGATGAGGAGATGGGAAGAATACATCGATGGAGCTAAAAGGACGTGTGTGGTGTATCCGAGGGACGAGAAGCCGGGGAGGAAGCTTGCTGAGGAGAAGGTCAGAGTTGAGTTCGAGTGAGCTCAACTCTAAATGGTAGGAGCATCACCCAAGTGAACAGATGGAAGAATGGTCAACACTTTTGAGTTGACCATTCCATGCACCCAGATTCAAGGCGCCTGGATCCATTCCAAACGCCCAGGAAGGCCAGTCACATCAGCAAAAGTCATTACCAAAGCAAATCAATATGGAGTCCATGCCAGCTAACTCCAAGTGCTTCGATCCTTTCCAAGCACCCGGGAAGCCAAAACCATTGAAGAGACACATTGCGAAGTGGATTGACTCGACCGAGTCCAAACGCCCAGACCGCTTTCAAGTGCCTGGGAAGTGTCATATTAGCATAACAGTTAGTTTGACCAGTAGATTATACATAGAAGATTTGTCCTTTGAGTTAGGAGAACACACTTGTATTCACTTT
>JBAMIB010000119.1:7693411-7704869 GCA_037177415.1 Kaempferia rotunda | reverse complement strand
ACCTCCTTGGACTTGTCTTGTCCTGCAAGCTTGCAACTCATGTTAGATCCAACTTATTAAACTAAACTTAAATAATTGTCACACAATGAAACTTCCACAACATGATTGCACCAACATAACATATATATTTAGGTTATGGATTTATCGGTTAATTAAGTGATAATGTAACCGTTGGGTAGCCTAATGCGGGGCGTGTTGAGCACTTTTGGTAAAACATAGAACGGAAGCAAAAATAATACGATAATAAAACTAATTTAATTATATCACACATACTACACGCATACAGGATATATCACATGTAGACATAATCTTAAAATAAAACTTTTAAGAATAACGATTTACTCTAGTGATACCTAACGGATGATGCGTAATGGGAAGGATATCAACTAACGACGTTCCTCGAACCTTGTCTCTATTCGTATCGACACCGAGTTCTTCAAGATAACTCCAAGAGCAACAAGGTTTGCCTTCGATTGTTACTAGCCAAGCGTGGATCCAAGAGGAAGAAGAAGAAGCAAAGAAGTTTGGGAAGAAAAAACTTTTCTTAATTAATTAGTACTCTATTTTTCTCTTTAATCTATATCATATATATATATATACCACTTTATTTGACTTGTTCAAATATTAATAGCAATTAATTATATATCAAATTCTCTCTTGATGATTTGGTATTCTATTAATAAACATTAATGTAATAAATTTGTTGGATGACTTAAATATTAATATACAAAAACTCTCTTCCATGAATTGGTCAAATATTAATATATACTAATATAATAAAGTCTCAGACCATTGTACCCTTGATTTATTTATTATCAAGATAACTTGATTTAAACTAAACCAATTTGGTTCATGAATAAACTAAATAAAGTCTAACTCTTCCATAAGAGATGTAGCTTATCCGCAATTCTTCTATAACAAATAATTTTCATATTTGCCTTATATTTGGTCCAATCAAATATCTTATCTCTTTTGATCTGATAATCAAATTCTCATGCTTGTTTTATATCTTTTAGATACTAGTAGTATGTGTGACAATATTAGTTTTGGGTTTATCTTGGTAGTCCATAATTAACTACTTAATTACGGATCAATCATGAGTGACACCTAATAGTACATCATGACACCTACTAGTTCTGAACCCTTTGTTGGTGCAGGAAGCACCAAGATCGAACATTGTTTTGATAATGGTAAAGGGTTCAAAGTTAAATTTATTTTGCGGACTAATATGGTTTGCTGAGTACGCAGGAAAGTCCTAGGTAATCTAGGCATGAAGTCTTGACATGCAGGGTTGAGCATGAAGTCCTGGTCGAGGATCGGGCAACAAAGTCTTGGCAAGTAAAGCTGAGCATGAAGTCTTGGTCCAGGGGATCAAGCAGAAGATTTTGTCGAGCGAGGACAACGGATAGGAGTCGAGACGGGTCTAGGATCGGATGTCATCGAGTTCTGGGTGCTCGAAGGCCGAACAAAAGTCCAACTGGATGTGCTGGTTGGCAAAAGGTAATTTCTCCTGAGTATAGTAGGTGAGGATGGGTTCCCCGAAGAGGAAACAGTAGGCGTCGGTCTGACCTAGGATTTCTAGTGAAACCTAAAAGTCATTACCAAGACAGCACTGGGTGTTCTTATTTTACTTTACATATTATTTGTACTAATACACTTTACAGGAAGAAAGTAAATAAGAGAATAGAAAAACCTACAGTCGGCCACTCACGGAAAGGCGGGAGGGCGCCTTCGGGGGAAGAAGGTGCCTTCGGCGCCGGCGGGACGACACCTCGAAACATCGATGGAGCCTTCACGCAGATAAAGTCGACGGGTGAAGATTTCACCACTAGCTGCCACGTGCAGGCCGGACGGCGCCCTCAGAGGCTTCGAGGGCATCTTCATGTGGATAAAGGCGGACTTCATCGATGTTAATCCTGATCCAACTGGAGGCGCCTTCAGTGCACTATATAAGCAATCTTTGGTTGTTCCTTTAAAGACAACTGTTCAATACAACTTCTAACTTCAATACTCTTGCTGTGCGCTGTTTTACACTGATTCGAAGACGCTGCAACTCTGTTCTGACGACTAGAAGTGTGACGTGACAAATCCAAGAGTCGTCGGTATAAATTTCATTTCTACACTTACATTTCAATATCATTGTATTCGAATTTGTAATCTTTCAAACTGTTAGTGGATTGCCCAAAGTAGACGACCAAAGATCGTGGGCCTTGCAGTAGGAGCTGTTACATGACTCCGAAGTAAGTAAAAACAACCGTGTTCTTTCTTCTGTCCTTCTATCCTTCATCTTTTCTAATTTCCGCTGCATCCATAGTTTATAAATCTGAGAATTTTTTCGTTGCGATATTCACCCCCCCCCCTCTATGGCTTATTTTAATCCTACAATTGGTATCAAAGCTCAGATTACCAGAAGGACTAACCGCCGACTGTGCATAAGATTCGTGATCTGATCGAATCTTGTTGGTAGAATGTTGACCTCTAACAAAGAATTGAGGGCTCTCATATCCGAATCAAGAGGACTATTCACCAGGCAGGATGTCATAGTTGTGACTATGTAAAGAAGTCCTAGTAGGCCAGATGGACCGAGGGGCAGGAAATCCTGGTGGGTCGATAATCAAACTTGAGGAGGCCTGTGGTCCTTTGTTTGAGGAAGGGGGGGATTGTTGGGTTGTAATGTTGCAAGCATAGTCCCCACATTGAAAACACATGGGAAAGATCATAGGTTTATAAGACAAAGATATCTCCATTGGTATGAGGCCGTGTGGGTAGAGCCCAAGAATAAAACAATGAGGGATTAAGCCCAAAGTGGACAATATCATGTCATTGTGGAGATATCTAAAATTCTTTTGGACCCAACAATTGGTATCAGAGCCCGGACTGTTAGAAGAACTAACCGCAATGTTGGCCTCTAACAGAGGATTGAGCGCTCCCATGTCTGAATCAAGATGACTAGACACCAGGCAAGAAGTCTTAGTAGGTCGGTTGGACCGAGGGTAGGAAGTCCTGGTGGGTCGAGAATCGGACTTGAGGGGGGTCTGTGATCCTTTGGTTGAGGGGGGGATTATTGGGTTGCAAGGTTGCAAACATAGTCTCACATTGAAAACACATGGGAAATATCATATGTTTATAAGAGAAAGATATCTCCATTGGAATGAGGTCTTTTGGGTAGAGACCAAAAGCAAAGCCATAAGGGCTTAGGCCCAAAGTGGGCAATATCATGTCATTGTGGATATATCTAAAATTCTTTTGGACCCAACAAAGGGCGTGGTCACATAGCCATCCAATGTATTAACAAAAAGGTGATGGTAATAAATGCCCATGGTGAACTTGAGTCTGAAGATGAGGATGAAGTAAATGAAGAAGTGCCCCAAAAGGAGGATAGTGATGATGATGAGCAACATGTTGTTGTTGGAGACTTATTAGTGGCTCGATGAGTCCTTAATCTACAAGCTAAGGAGGAAGAAGATAATCAAAGGGAGAACTTATTTCATGTTGATGTATTAACATGTTGATGTATTTACATGTTGTTGTTGGAGACTTATTAGTGGCCCGATGAGCCAATGTGATAAGTTCTAATTTGGTGGAGAAATAGCTACCAACTCAGAAACATCCATGTCTTTATCGACTTCAATGGTTGAATGACAGTGGTAAAGTCAAAGTGATAAAGCAGATGTTTGTAGCAATTTGCATTGGCAAATATGAAGATGAATTGTTATGTGATGTGGTTCCCATTCATGCGTGTCATTTATTATTGGGAAAACCTTGGCAATTCTATCGGAAGGTAATGCATGATGGGCTCATGAATAGGTATTCCTTTACTTAGGAGGGACAACGTATTACTCTTGTACCTTTGACTCTGAGACAAGTTATGGAGGATCAACTGAAATTACAAAGAGTGAATGAAAACAAGAGGGAAAAAGAAATTGAAAGAAAAAAAGTCAAAATGAGCTGAAAAGGAAGAAAAAGAAATTGAGAAAAAAAAGTCAAAAGGAGCCGAAAAGGAAGAAAAAGAAATTGACAAAAAAATGAATGGAAAGAAAAAAAAAAGAAGAGGAATTCGATGATGTTTTTTCTCTTTTACAGGAATTCGATGATGTTTTTTCTAAAGAGGTTCCACATGGTTTGTTTCCTATTAGAGGAATTGAACACCAAATTGACTTCCTACCCCGTGCATCCATTCCAAATAGACCTGCTTCTAGAAGCAATCCAAAAGAAACAAAGGAACTTCAAAGGCAAGTTACTGAACTGCTAGAGAAAGGGTATGTTCAAGAAAGCATGAGTCCTTGTGCAGTCCTGTGTTACTAGTTCCTAAGAAGGATGGGACATGGAGGATGTGTGTGGATTGTCGAGCCATCAACAACATAACGGTAAAGTATCGTCATCCAATTCCTAGGCTTGATGATATGCTTGATGAATTGCATGGTTCTTGTGTGTTCACAAAAATTGATCTTAGGAGTGGATATCATCAAATTAGGATGAAGGAAGGAGATGAATGGAAAACTGGTTTTAAGACCAAGCATGGCTTATACGAATGGTTGGTAATGTCTTTTGGGTTAACTAATGCTCCTAGCACTTTTATGCGTTTAATGAATCATATTTTGCGTGCTTACAAAAGCATAGAAGATCATGTCATCCATTTAAGGTCTGTTTTGAATGTGTTAAAAGAAGAAAAACTTTTTGCTAACCTCAAAAAATACTCCTTTTGTACGGAAAGAGTTGTGTTCCTTGGTTTTATAGTTAGTGCTAAAGGCATCGAGATGGATGAGGAAAATGTGAAAGCAATCCAAGAATGGCCAACACCAACCATAATCAGCCAAGTGAGGAGTTTCCATGGTTTGGCTAGCTTCTACAGACGGTTTGTTCGCAATTTCAGTAATATTGCAACTCCTCTTACTGAAGTTATCAAGAAAAATGAAGCATTTAAGTGGGGAGTAGAGTAAGAGAAATCTTTCAAAACCTTGAAAGAAAAGCTAAGGGGGCATTTGATTGGCGCATTTTCCATTTTTATTTTCTGGAAAACGTGCATTTTCTAAAAAAACGGTGTTTGGTTTATCTTTTTTATATTAATTTTCTAGAAAAATATATAACATTTTATAGAAAATTAGAGAATGACAAATTGTCGTTCTCTAAAAAATGAAAAAATAGAAACTGAAAAGGAAAATAGTTCAAACCAAATGCACCGTAAGTTCCGCCCCTTTACTAATCTTTCCATATTTTTCTAAAACATTTGAAATCGAATGTGATGCTTCTGGTATGGGTCTAGGTGTTGTGCTTATACAAGAAATGCAACCGATTGCTTACTTTAGTGAGAAGTTGACTAGAGCAACCATCAACTATTCCACATATGAAAAAGAGATGTACGCATTGGTGAGGGCATTGGAGACATGACAACATTACTTATGGCCGAAAGAATTCGTGATTCACACGGATCATCAAGCTCTAAAGCATTTGAAGGGCCAATGTAAGTTGAATCGACGTCATGCTAAATGGGTGGAGTTCATTGAGACGTTCCCTTATGTGATCCTATACAAGTCAGGTAAAGAAAACATGATCGATGATGCATTATCTCGAAGGTATGCTTTACTTTCCATTTTGGATACCAAATTACTTGAGTTTGAGTATATCAAGGATTTATATGCCAACGATGCCAATTTTTCCGAAGTGTTCAAGGCATGTGAAAAGGGTGCATTAGGTAAGTTCTATAGGCATGATGGATTTTTATTTCGCGAAAATAGATTGTGTGTGCCTATATGTTCATTGAGAGAATTGTTTATAAGGGAAGCTCATGGTGGTGGTTTGATGGGGCATTTTGGTGTTACTAAGACTTTAGGGGTATTACAAGAACATTTCTTTTGGCCTCATATGAAACGTGATGTGGAGAGAATTTGTGAGAAGTGCATCACTTGCAAACAAGCAAAATCTAAAACGAAACCCCATGGCTTGTATACTCCTTTGCCTATACCTAGTGAACCTTGGACTGATATTTCAATGGATTTTGTCTTGGGATTACCCTGGACTAAGAGGGGAAGAGACTCGATTTTTATTGTGGTAGATAGGTTCTCCAAGATGGCTCATTTCATTCCGTGTCATAAAACTGATAATGCGTCACATGTAGCTGACTTGTTCTTTAGAGAGGTTGTTAGGTTGCATGGCATGCCTAGAACAATTGTCTCTGATAAGGATACAAAGTTCTTGAGTTATTTTTGGAAGACTTTATGGGAAAATTTGGGAACTAAATTATTGTTTTCTACTACTTGTTATCCCCAAACCGATGGACAAACTGAAGTTGTCAACCAAATTTTATCCTTCTTACTCCGTGCTGTCATTAAAAAAATTTAAAAACATGGGAAGATTGTCTACCTCATGTTGAATTTGCTTACAATAGGACCATACATCCTGTGATTCAGTTTTCTCCATTTGAAATTGTTTACGGATTCAATCCCTTGTCACCATTATATTTGATACTTTGGTTGTAAGTGAGAATGTAAACTTATATGGTAAGCAGAAGGATGAATTCGTGTAGAAGATTCATGAAAAAGCACGACTAAATATTGAGAAAAGAACCCAGCAATACGTTCGACAAGCTAACAAGGAGCACAAGAATGTTGTTTTTGAACCGGGAGAGTGGGTCTGGTTGCACCTCCGAAAGGAGCGATTTCCAGAGAAATGTCATACCAAACTTCTACCTCGAGGCAATGGACCATTTCAAGTGGTGAAGTGCATCAATGATAATGCCAATAAACTTGATATACCATGTGAGTATGGTGTTCATACTACTTTTAATGTTGTTGATTTGTTTGTTTTTGATGTAGGTCATGATTTGAGGGCAAATCCTTTTCAAGAGGGGGAGAATGATGCACATCAGGGACTTGGAACTGTTCGTAATAATGCACATCAAACGAGCGATCCATTGTCACTTCCAGAAGGGTCAATTACAAGACTTCGAGCAATGCATTTCAAGGAAGCACTAAAAGGGCTAATCAAGGAATATTGGGTAGACTATGTGCAAGAAGAGACCAAGACAAGCCCAAGTGATGGTGAAGGCCTAATCCATGTGATAGGGATTCATAAAAATTCAGTTTTGCATGGAGGCATGGAAGAGCATTAAAGAACATTAAAGCTTTACATGGGGAAATGAAGAGTCTTGCATGGATATTAAAGATTTCCATGATGGTTAAAGAATATCAATTAAGTATAGAAGACTAAAAGTTGTTTTTCTTTAAGTATTAGTAATTAAGTATGGAATACTAAGAGTTGTTGTTCCTATTATATATGGGAGAGAGCTCTTGTAGGGAGGGCACTTAGTTTTGAGTGAAACTCTATTATGGTGATCTCTTAGTTCTTGAAAGAATTTTTTGGACTTATCAAGTTTACTCTCGTGGCGTTCAATCCTCCGAAACTTATCACCCTCGGGTGTGGCGTTTCTTTTTTCCTTTGTAGTCTTGGTTCGTTCCAATTCTCAGGTATGGGTCAAGATGCAAACTCTTGTCTTCTAGTTCTTGGGGTTCTATCCATTATTGTTCTCGGGTTTTCATCACATTTGTCGATAGGGGTTCATATCACAAATGGTGCGAAGAGATTGGTATAACCTTTGGCCACCTGAATTTCAGAAGGGAAGAAGAAATAAGGCCAAGCATTCATCCTTATACCATTTAATAGTATTCTTGTCTTCCACCACTACTATAATCATCATTGATATTTTATTTGTAAACTTTGCATGACTCTCTTGTCATCATTTTAATCCTTCCTAATTTCCTTCATAACTGTGAATTGGATCTATAATTGTGGTGAAGAGAAAAAGATAAGCAGACATATGGTAGTGCATGAAACATTAGTAGATTGAGTGCTCTCCACTATTAAATGCATTTGAGATTAGTTTGAGAGTCACTAAAATTACCATGTGAGGATTTAGTTTCTGATATCATCTTCAATTTATTCATGATGGATTGAAATCATTGAGTTGATGACCAAGGTAAGAATTGAGTCCATTAATGCATAAGTTGTGGAAACTTGACAATCTTAGGTAACTTGTTTTTATTAACTTATAAACATGATTGGAAATTGTTGAAAGGGTACTACTTCTATTGTTTCTCTTATCTTGTTACTTGCACAAGATGTTCAAGGTTAAGGGTGGGGGATTTGATGAGTTAGTTAATGGGCATATTATTTTAGTTGATAATGGATGATGGTGGAGTAAATTTTTTCAAATATTGATACATTTGGACTTGTTTATGATTTTTATTAATTGCTGGAGCTTAATGTTAATTTTCCTTGTATTTCAGGATATTGCTCATTATTTGAATTTAGTTTTGCAGGATTTCAGATTTGCAAGACGATTCAAGTTGAGCTAGCCAATTCAAGGGAAGATTTGATTGGTACAACCAATTCAAGGAAGATTTGACCCTAATCAAGCTCATCATGATTCTATGAACTACAAGTGGTTCAACTCAATCTTAATCACCCTATTACAACCCTAATCTCCACTGAACCAGCCCGATCTTGGAATTGAACCCAGTTCAATTGAGCTGGGTATAAATACAAATCCAAATCGCGGTGAACAGTAGCTGCGCACTGTTCACCGTGATTCCTCTCTTCTTCCCGATCGTGCGCGTGGCTCCATCTTCCCTCCAGATCTATGATTCTGGCAGCCTTCATCAGCGACGAAGTTCCCAATGATCAACGTCTTCTTCTCGGCTGAAGAATGTTTGGCGATGTATCTTCCCGACTGATCTGGCGAAATTTCCCATGATCTGAAGTGTTCTTCTGACCAGTGATCTTTCCTTCATCGACAAGGCATTGGAGGTGTTCTTCTATTGCTGTAGACGTTGAGGAAGACGTTAATCGACGGCAAGGTCCAAGGAAGAGTAATTCCAGAGATTCTTCATTTGGATTGGGGCTGATTCGAATTTAGTTTGCTTGAAGTGTTCTTCATCTGTCGAGATAATTGGAGTAGTGTTGAGAATTCAAATTTCACCTCTGATTCTTTTGCTAAGTGTTCTTGGGACAGGCTCTTATGTGACGGCAAGAGGAAGTGATGTTGAATGTTGATTTGGATGTTGGAGATGTTTCTCTTAGATTAGACTACCTTGTCTCTTTGGATTTGAATTCAATTTTGTTGCTTTAACTGTAGTTGTTACATTTGGATTCTTAGATCAATTTCCTACATAGCTTCCTAGTTTAATTCTGAATTCTCCTTTCCAATAGTTTAATTTCGTATTGCAACTTAATTTAAATCAAGGGTAGCTTAAGAGTAGTTTAGTTTTTAATTTTAATTGAATCATGTCAGTTAGTTATTTGTATGCTTAGGGATAGATTCTATTCAGTACAGTAAATCATTTTGTTTCCCAGCATTTTACTTCATTAGTTAGAATTAAGAAAACCCCAAATACCCATTTTATCATAAGAAAACCCCAAAAAAAGAGATTTAGATCTAGAGCAAACATTCCATTATTAGTTCCTTATGAGACACGACTTGGGCTCCTATTCTATATCAATACTTGAGTTTAGTTGAGGGCTTTCCACACTTTTATTAATTTGATTAGCTTATTTGTGACACATCATTGGGAGCATATCAATAGGCAATGACTCATGTTTGCACCTTGGAAACACATCATTTCACTCATGTAGTGGAACTATTCACATGTTCAACACTCTTCATATTTCTTTTATCACTAAAAATTTACTTTTCATGCGCCAATTGACTCTTGATAATAATGTGTCTTTGAATTTCATCCTTATCATTGTCTTGTGAAGGATCTCATAATAGAAACTATTCTCTCCTACGAAATATTAAAAATGACCTCCATCATCTTCAATTCAACTTTATCCATGCATTTCTTTGAGAACACACTTACAAATTCTCTTGGCATGCAAACCTTGGTCATTCGTCTCTATGTCATATTCAGGATATCATTAATCATTATAATTTATCAATTTCTTTATCCACCACATCTTATTTATGTGAAGCTTGCATAAAAGTAAGATTTCATAAGCTACCTTTTGTGTCTTCTACTCGCACCTCAAGTTTTTCTTTAAAAATTATTCACTTAGATGTGTGGAGTCTTGCTCCTATTCTATCTTATTAGGATTTTCTTTATTATGTTATTTTTATTTATAACTTTAGCAAGTTTAATTGGATTTATCGTATTAAAAGAAGTATGATCTCTTCGATATTCTTTATTATTTTCAAAAGCATGTTAATCACTTCTTTGATAAGAAAATGCTCTCCCTTCATTTTGATTGGGGAGGAGAATATCAAACATTCATCATCATCTTACCTCCATTTCCATCCTTCACTAAGTCTCTTGTCCCCATACTCATAAACAAAATAGATCCTCCAAGAGAAAACATCATAATGTAATTGAAACTGCCTTACCTCTTCTAAACTATGTCTCAGTTCCACTTAAATTTTGGGATATTGATGTCCAAACTTTAGTCTACCTAATCAATCTTTTACCTACTCTATTACTTCAAAACAAATGACCCTTGGAAACACTTTATAATCTCACTTCAAATTACTCAACTTTCATATCTTTGGTTTCGTAAGTTATCTTTGGTTACGACCTTACTCTAAACATAAGACTTCACAAAAATTATTAAAAAAATTGATATTTAAACAGGACTAACATTTAGGGATGATAATTTCCTCTGAATCTGATGAAGAATCTGATATCTGACACAAATAGAGGAGACTATGGAGAAAATTCTTAGACATGATTAAATAATCAGGTATTCAAGTATGAGTATTTTCGAATTTGTGAATGAAAGTTGATGTGATAAAATTATTGCTCTCAATTTATTTAGTCAAATTGATGTTAGAGGACAAGAATATAATTAGGAGAACTAGCCAAATACATTGGAACTAGTTTCATATTAATCCGAGACCGTTTGGTCCACCAGCCGATTTTGTGGAAAACTGGTCGATGGACCAAACGATTTCGGTTTGATATGAAACTAGATTCTATATTCATGCCCTCAAACATCAATTTGACCTAATATATTGAGAACTATAAAATTTTAAGCATTAATTAAAATTTTCAAATACATTCGTGTTCAAAATTTTATTCCTCTCAATAAATTGAGTCAAATTGACGTTTGAGGACATGGATATAATCAGTAGAGGTAGAAGAACACATAGGATCTAGTTTTATATCAATCCGAGTTCATTTGGTCTATTAGCCGATTTTGGGTAAAATCAGCTGATTAAACAAATAACCTCGGATTGATATGAAATTGTTGGTGTAGTATGAACTAATAGTCAAACTCAGGTTTTGATGAATGACAAATAGGTTAAAGTTAGAGGTTGTGTGATCTGATAGATTTGTGGAGTTTACAAGTTTTCGATCCGGGAAGTTCGACTCCCGGTGTCTCGATCCAGGACGTTTAACTCCCAGTGTCTCTATCTGGAACGTTCGCCTCCAGATGTCTTGATCCGGAATGTACGATTCCCGGTGCCTCA
>JBAMIB010000119.1:7623578-7642714 GCA_037177415.1 Kaempferia rotunda | reverse complement strand
TAATAGTTTGAAAATGGATAGAGCGGAATGATGAAGGATGATATATGAAATCGTGGGCTCAATTTATTTAATTTTACAAATCTGTCATGCCGCAAAAGACGATTCGTTCGTCCAAACGCCCCCGTCAATCCGTCCCAAGGCTACAAGGAGGAGGTAAATCACGGATGACTACTAATCATTAGTGTAGGATTTTAAGGTTTAACCTCAATAACTCATGTGACAACCTTTTATATTTTAATTATCGCATTGTTGGAACAGTTACGTTCATCATGACTATTAAGGAACTAGGGAGATGATCTTGATGATGAAGTAAGTTAAGCTACATAAATAAATATGGTTCTAGTACACTTCCTTAATTAAGGAGTCAATTAGATTTGATGCTTCGTAAATAGATTATTTCTTTGATTAAATAATTGACTAATTGAGTTGAATGATATATTGATATTGAAATTAAGGGGGCTATAATGATGCTCAAGATTTGAAAGACGCTGAGTGGACTGACTCAAGTTTTTATTAATAAAATACAGTGATTATTTTATTAAAAATATTTTAAATTTAGTATTTAGTATTTGTATTTAATATGATAATATTTTATGATTAAATATGTGCTATATACGGGCATTCTCCCTCACTTTCATTTCAAACGTGTCGACGACGCAGTGCCCGCCGCGGGTGCCCCACAGAATATCCAGCACTGCCAGATGTGAACGCAGCACGTGCCCCGCACCCTCTTCCTTTTCACGGAAGCACTAACTTAATCAGTGAATCAACTTCTCCAACCCCATTCGCTACGGTACACGCGTCCTCAGATCCACCATCGGTCTTCTCTAATCGCGAAATATCCGCCGTCCGAATTAATCCGCCCCTTAAACGCCCTCACCCCGCTCTATGCTTAGTTTAACTGCGAATGGGGGAAGAAGCAAAATAGTATAAATAGAGACAGAGCGCAGTTTTTGTAACGGCCTCTCTCGAGTTCTTTACTTTCTTCTTCCGCGAGGATTGCTCTTCTTTCCTTTCCTCTTCTTCATCGTCTTCTGCTTCCGTCGATCCGGCTGTGGCGGCACTGGATGGCCCCCGATGGAGCTCCTCTGCCCGCGCATGTGGTAATGTTTCTTGATTCATGCTGGATCGCGTTTTTCGCTTTCTTTCTGTTCGATCGCGTGGACGAATGTAGCTGTTGTTTGATTTCTGGGATCTGAATGCCGGATTTGGTGGTAGGTTGGCAGGGCTTTCGCGAATGAGTACTACCATCTGCTTACCCATTCCCCTGAGTTTGTCTGTAACTTCTACAAGGAGGGAAGCATGTTCAGCGGTCCGAATCCTCGAGGTGAAATGACCTCCGTCATCGGAAAGGATGTAAGATGCCTTATTCAGTGGTCTTATTCCTGCTCGTGGTTTTATTCATATTATTGACGACCGTTTTGGACCGGCAAAATAGTTATTGTAAGATCTACTGATTGGTATCTTCTATTTGGTGTTTGGTGAATGACGGAAAGGCAATCAATGAGAAGATTCTTTCTGTGGACTACACCGGCTACGATGCCGTGATTAAGACACTTGACGCGCAGAAATCGCTTGATGGCAGTGTTACGGTTCTTGTGACGGGGTGCCTCACTGGGAATGATGGTGTCAAGAAAAACTTTACTCAGTCTTTTTTCCTGGCCACTCAAGAGAAGGGATACTATGTTTTGAATGATATGTTTCGTTTTCTTGACGAGGCTAATGATCAACCGTCAATTAGTGCTTGGACAAGTGGAGATAGTGAACCTCTTGCTCCTGAACGGGGTATTATTTTGGACTTCATAGTAGCATGTTCTTTGAATCCAGTACCAAGGCCTGATAACTTGGTCCTTAATTTCCTCTTCTTTTATGATTTGTGGCAGCTGAGCAATTGGAACAACAGGAAAACGAGGTACCAGAAGAAGAGAAACTGGATGAAGCTGAAACTACTGATCCTTCAGCTGAGATTTCTTGTAGTGTCAAGGAGGAAGTGCAAGCAGGAAAAGAGATTGATGAAGTTTCTAAAAGTTTGCAGGCAGTCACTCTGAATCCTAGTTCTACTACCTTGGAAGAGTCACCACCAAACAAATCATATACTTCTATTGTAAGAGTTTCTTTATTGTAAACATTTTGCAGTTGCATCATTTCATTCTTTAACATTTGGCCAAGTTTCACTGAGTAATATAAAATACACTTGAAATGTTAGTATATGAATTTTGTAAACTGATTTATGTATGCCAAGATGACAATTTGATGAAGCACTTGCTAAATAATTGAGCTTCTGATTCTTTTTATTAATTTATTTTTATCTTTTTAACTATCTACATTTTGTAGAAACTTTTTTTATATAAAACTCTCTTTGGGCATGTACTGGTTAAACATGTAATTTAGTTAAGAGAACTAGTTTTTTGTGCTTCCAACTCCAGTTCTTGTGCATTTGGTCATGTACTGATTTTTTTTTTTTTTTTGGTTTGACATAATAATGGATAAGAAAAAATATGGATAATGTATTAATTCAATCAGTTAGAGCCTGTGAGAAGTAAAAGAACCGCACAATTCATTAGTTCATCTCTTGGGGAATTTAAATGATTAGATAAGAAAATGAGTCAGAAAATTGATAAATGGAGATTATGACAATGCTGCATGCCTCAGTTGTATTTTTCTTAATTGTTAGTGTTTTAATGTCACAATAAGGCGTAAAGAGATGAGGATTAAACCGCTAGTAGTGTTATTTGTTCCTTCTCATACTTAAGGAATATATCCTACTATCCTACATACTTCATATTTTGTATTTTTCTAGTTGGTTTGTTTGAAATTGCTTCTTTGACAAAGTGGAAGAAGTTTTAACCATTAACAATGAAATATATGACTTAGTAGGTTAACGTCATGAAAGACAAACCTACTCCACCTTTTTCTCCGCCTGTTCCTTCTAAACCAGCAGTTGTAAACACTGGCCAACCGGCATCACCAAGTTCAATACCAGCTCTTGTGTCTGAGAATGCCTCTGCTAGTCCTAATTCTGCTGATAGCTACAGTGGTCGCCAACCAGAAGGTATGAGGAAGTTTGATGAGAGTTCTTTTTCTTGTCATTAATTTTTTTATCTTTGTTATGATATTCCTTTTTCATCTCAGCTGTTGGCTATTCAATCCACTTAAAGAATCTTCCTTTGTATGTCACACCTGAACAGCTACAGGAAGCATTCAAGAAATTTGGGCCTATAAAACCTGGCGGAATACACATCAAACGTTTCAGGGTTCTTTTCAACTCTTATTTGTATCTTTTATATACTCATTTTCCAAGCAATTTTATTTATATAAGTGATAATCTTATTCAAGTGCAGCAAAGTGGAATTTGCTTTGGTTTTGTGGATTTTGAAGTGGCTGATGCTGTTGGAAGAGCAATAGAGGTATATGTAAATGTTTTAGTTCCGTTTACAATTGAATATAACATTGCTTCCATGCCATGTTTTAGTTCTGTTTACTATTGGCTCAAACATTTGAAATCTTGACTCTTGGCTCATGTCCCTACTTCTAAATGTGAAAGATCTTTTAGTACGATTGAATTCAAACTTTACTATTTTTATATAGCTCTTCAACTATATGGTCCAATAGTCTTATTTGTGGTGCTTCTCAGTAGATGTATTAACGTGAGCAAAATGTCTTTTATATGGTTCAATAGTAGCAATGCATCCCACCTTAATGATGACAGAATTTGTGAAAATAGGATGATATATGGCCACTTCATTGATTTACCATAGAGAACAAAGTGTTCCTATACTAAATTGTCATCTTATTTTAAAATGCACACACACACACACATATATATATATAGAAGTGGCAAAAGGCGAAGCGCTCGCCCTAGGAACAACACAGTGGAGGTAAAGCATGGTAATTGAGAGGCATTTAAATTGGGCTATTAGTCGGCGCAGAGGGACGAGAATGCTAGACTTATTTTGCCCGATAAACTAAGTAGACCTCATGTAGCCTATGTGAGATTAATTATATTTTGGAATTGGCCAATAAACCTATTTGGCTCATTTCGTACCTAAGAAACTCATGTATAGGCAAATATTGATTTCACCCCCACACATAGCTACTCTAGGTTGGGTAGTTTTGAGGGAGGTTACAGACACAATACCATACATCGTATTTGGAGTACTTCACTTTTCTCCCTAGTCAAAGCCTTTGGTGATATTTATCATGCATTTCTTGGCCTAAGCTTTTAAGAGAACTAACATATTCTATGCTTGTTGTTTGGTTCTTTGAAAGCACTATAGCAGAGTACTCTATATAAATTTGAATGGATTTCAGGAGTGGTTGACTGTTATATTTGTTTCAGCTTTATTACTAGCATTTTTCTTTATTCACAAATCTTTAAATATTCAGGCTTCCCCTCTAACAATAGATGGCCGGCCTGCGTTTGTTGCGAAACCGTGGTCGAGAGGCAAGTAACATGAGCTATTATGCAATATTTGTTTGAAGAACATGAAAAATAGATATTATTCTCTTGAAATTCAGACATATTTTTCTGATAGTTTTATATTCAGAATTTGTTCATTTGTTTTGTGCAGCCAGCAACAGAGGCAGGTACAGAAATAAGAGGACTAGAGGGCGGAGAAGTCCTGGTGCCGCGAGTGGGGTTTATGGCAAAGGTGAGGACAGTAGTAGTACTGACTTTGGCCACGGAGGTGGCAGTTGGTCATTGTGAGGTTGAACCAAAGACTTGACCGAGGATCATCTGGTGGTCGACAGAGTCGAAGTGGACCTACAAGCGACGAAACATGTGGCATACCTCAAGCTTTGTTAGCTCTGTCCTTAAATCGAAATGCTACTCCCTCTACATGGCTAGCCATTGTTAGTCTCCTCTCAACACAGCAATTTAAGTCCATGTTAACATACTAGTTCAATGCTCTTACCACATGCCAACAGATGGATAGTTGACAAATTATAAGCAATTAGAATTGAAATAAAATAAAATGACAACTTAATGTGTCAAAAAAGAGATGGTAATTGATCTAATTGTGCTATATAAACTCTATTAGTTTCAGAAGACCACGATGTAAACAAATACAAGTGATTGAAATTTTTTGAAGTGCGATCATTTTCTTGTGATCCTTAAAACTTCTTGCTATATTTTTTTCCATTCAGATCGAGTTCCACTCCTAGGTGTTTGGAATTTGACTCGTGTTAGAATCATTGTTGCATCCTTTTTCCAGACATCTTGCACCTGATAATACCAAATCCAGGCAAGAGATCACCGATTGCAAACTAGATGATAATAGGCATTTATTGGTCATGAAAATTACGTAGGTGGAGCATGAAAGATGACATGCAGACCTAGTCATGAAAATTACGTAGGTGGAGCATGAAAGATGACATGCAGATCTAGTCATGGGTTCATTAAATCCAAGGGATATGTAACATAGAGAGGGAACCTTTGTGGCGAAGTGAAACTGTGAAAAGCTTTTGTGTGAGTTGTGAAAGTTATGAGACTATCCTTTAGAGATAATATATCTCAATTTAGGCAAAGATTCAATCATTAGGATAATCGTAATCAAGTTCCAGTTAACTATAGATGGTTCCAATCAATTGGTGAGATAAGTCGCTAATGAGCAGACTCAAGCTTGGTGGCTCACGAATAGAATGTTTCTCACACTCAAGTCGAACAAGCATTCAATTTATTGACTTCAATCGTATGAAATTGGAATGCAATCCACTAATGAGTTGGTGACTCCAAAGAGGGTGGAAATAGACTATGGACAAGCAATAGCAACGCTGAAGGTGGGTCAAGCAATCTTCCCCAAGGCAATAGGTTAATAGGCGATGAACATCTTTGACGAGGAATACAATTACAGTGTAGTAGTTCCATATCGATAGACTCAACACTGAGTGTGGGGTCTATAGCGATCGCTGGGTACTGGAAAGCAAATCGCAGGTTTGTGCCAAATGACAAACACAGAACAATAATTCACAAAACATTACATAGAAGAAAATCATAAAGAAAAAATGCTCAATACTCGGAACATAAACATTATCTTTTAAACTACTATCAAATTGAAAGATATTAAATTTAGAAAAAAGAAAATTATCAAAAAATTCAAATATGCATCTTCTTTGCATAACAAAGAACATCTCATCAGGACATTTAACAAGTTTTCCAAAAAGGGGGAAAAAAAATTCAACTATTAACCGAGATGAGCACCTTAAGATAGAAGCTTGACAAAGCATTTCTAAATCATGTAATTTTGCACAAGTTTCATCAGCAACATGAACAGGAAGCACACTGTTTCAGTAACATTTCCTGGAAGACAAAAATAAAGATAGGGATGAAAATAAAATCACTAAACAGCAGCAACCAAGGCACACCGAGCATTTGTGAAAGTGGAGATGAGCGAACCAAGCTGCAACTTGTCATTGCAGGCAAAGCTCAATCGATATCTGCAGTTCAAAGCAAGAAAAATGATTTTCTAAGTCAAACGGAAATCTACTATGGCAGATCCAATAAAAAAATTAGGAAGGGAGAACTACCTGCTTTCAGTTTGGCAAACAATACAAAGTGATGTAAGTGCAACAAAGTGATCTACACTCAAAAATCAATTTTTCTGAATTTAACATAAAGTTTCGCCATGTTTGATTATTTTACTTAATCAAAGCGTTATATAGAACACTAGTTGTTCCTTGACGCTAATCTTCCCACCGCACAGGATCTTTCTTGGTCTCTAAATTAGAACATGAAAATAAATGTTCCCTTATCTTAGCTACTACTAAATGTTACATTTTTAAATTATATTTTTAAATTTGTTAGACAATTGATTAAACCAGCTAGAACTAATATTTTAAGTTTTAGATCAAATGAAAGTTAATTAGAGCTAAGAGGTGCTCAAAGAGTAGACATGCTAGTGATTACTAGCAAGTTCAAATTGGAGATAATTTGGATTTATTTTAGTTAATATAAAATTCTATGTAAGCTAATGAATTCAATTATATTTAATTCCATTTACTCTCACATTGCACCTAGTCTCTAATCCCTCTCGTCAGCTTGTTGTTGGCACGCTTGCTACCTACAACCGCAATTGTCATATTCGTTGTCGATTCTCTCTGAGTCTCTTCTTTCCTTTGATCTCTCTTCTTTCCCTCTCTCTCCCTCTATTTTTGTCATAAGTCTCCCTCTCTGTCTATGTCGTGACAAGTTGTATGCTGCTGTCCAGCAGCATGCAGTCCCCTGTTGTGTCCAGCAAGCTCTCGAAATTTGATATGAATTCCTCCGCAACCTCAAGTATGCTAGTGGTTTGCTCCCCGGACATTTTGGTGGTGGTACAAGCATATTTCACTTGTTATTCCTCTTGACCAGATCATGGAAAAATTTAAAGCACCTTAGATTGTCTGAGATATGCACACTTAGCCTTTTGTTGATAAAATAATCGTTCCGCCTTGCTAGCCTAGTTGCCATTGACCTTAAGCTGCTGTAGTGCTCTGGTGAAGACTCCCCTACAAGTATTTTCTATTGGGCAACCTCTAGTTCAGCGGCAGCTCGGTTCGTCTTCTCCGAAATGTGCTGGAAAAGCAATCTGTTAAGGTTTCACAGCTGCAGTTTGAGTCTGACCAGCTGCAGTTTGAGGCAGAATTGAATTGTCCCTGTGATCGGCTCACGATCTTTATATTTTGTTGTGGGCACCACGTGTTCGCCGTCGCCCATATAGTCACCTCCTTTCTTTCTGTGTTTTTGCATAGCGCACCCATGCCTTGCATGTTATGCTGAGCGCTCTGGATTGTGCGTTGCCTCCGCTTTGTTGTGCACTGGTTTGGTGGTTGCCTCCACTCTATTGTGCACTGGTTTGGGATTGCCTCTGCTTGCACTGACCTGTGCGGGCATGGAGTCACTGCTTCCTCTCTGTATGCTACCACTTCTCCCGCCATGCATGACACCGTCTCCACTCCTTGCATCAATCTGTGGAGTCGTTGAGTCACTACCTCGTCATTGTGTACCACTGGCTCCTCTCTCCACACTGTCATATGCAAACGGCGAGTCGCTGCCTCCGCTCTTTGCATTATCGTGTGTGGGCGGTGAGCCCAACGAGTCGCGACCTCCGCTCTATGCCAATGTCTCCGCTTTGAGTGCCACTAGCTCTATCCTCTATGCTGCTGTTGGCTCCATTCTGCGAGGATCTGGCTCCACAGCCTGCCCTAGTCTGCTTGGGCGGTAAGCTCCTGTCTCCATTCTCTACTCCACTCTCTGCACCAAGCACTGGATCCCTTAGCCCATGGTGTTGCCCAATCTGCTGTATGGCTCTATTTGCGGGCAGTCATTGCGCTCTGCCATTCACGTGTTTCGATCGTCGTGTGGGTTGCCCTGTGGCCCCTGGTGTATGCTTTTGCACAACCCAACAATTCTCCTTGGAGTGACCAATGCGCCAACAACCTTCACAAAATTCTACCATTGTCTCAAACTTAATCTTGAAGTTTATTTGCGCTCTCATTGGAAGCGTGATCGGCGCCTTGTCAATTTGCATACCCTCCATATCCACCTTAATAAGTAGTCTTGTGTAAGTAACACATTCTCTAGTCCGGGTCAACTTATTTGTATACAATGGCCGCCCAATTTTCGCGGATAAAGGCTAAGAATATGATTCGTCCAATAGTCCGTCAGTAGCTCGTGTATTTGCACCCATGTTGGAACAAAACGCCCATCCTTATCAAATAAGAAACAGTTCAGCATCATCTTCAAGAATAACGGACTATCGTATGCAAAATATAGCCCCTTTGTCAACACATGATCTCCTACCGTATTGAAGCGGATAATTGTCCAACCGCTCTTGTGCATATGGAATTTGTACGGTTTTCTCCATCGCCTAGCAACCGCAGTGATCCCATCGTGGCCAAGGTTGCGCCCCATGAAGCATCCGACAAGGCAAAACCCTAAGGAATCCTCAGCCAAATAGATATCTTCGTAGACCAAATGTAACTTTTTTCCTTGTCGTTCTAGCTGCTGAAGTTTCATCGCTGGCTCTGTCTTCTGATTGTATCGGAATAGCCCAACCCACGTCTTCGTATTGTCTCTATTACGGTTGTTGTTGTTGGCCCCTCTAGTGGATGTTGGTGCTTGGGACTGAGGCGGCGCCATTTCTCCCTGCTGGACATTCTGTTCAGCATTTAAGAGGATGAGTTGTCCAAAAGCACCTGGTGTGGTGCCGAGTTATGCCATTTCCTCATTCCCTTCAGCCTCCGAGATTCCATTGCCTTGTCATCTGCCGAACAGCATGGTTTTGCCCTGTCAGGAACCATGTCAACCTCCAGCACATTTGGTTGCACTACCACGTGAAAATGTTTGTGGTTTCATGTGTTCTCTTTCCTCCATGTCAGTCTCCAACTGGGTCTCCAGTGCCAGCATCAGCTTGTTGCTGTGGGATACCATCTGTGGCCTGTGGCTGGCCACTGCTATGTCCTATTGCCTTCTGCTTCTGAGCATGGGTTGCCCACAATCAGAAAGGTGCAGTGTGGGCAGGGGGTAGACTGCACCCACCAAAAACGGAAAGTTGACCAAAGGAAGGGGGCGCCTACGGCAGAAGGTGGTTTGGATGCTAAAACTCTGCATTGGTGATGCACATTGCTTGCACCATGCCACAGCTTGCCCTACGCGCTCAAAGCTCTTTGCTCCGCTGCTCTCCACGCTGCCGCCAGCTTATCTTCGGCACCTTGACCGCTTTAGCTTCCAAGCATAGCTCCAGTGATCAGAACGCCTCTCCTTGTTGCACTGCATGCCCGCAGCAGCAGTGTTGAGAAGGCAAATCCGCATGCAGTAGCACTGCACTACTTTGGTGCAACAGTGCAGCGCTGCCTCTCGCTTCAGTGAAGGTCGTTGCAGCTCCGTCGGTGCAACCCCTAAACTAGAGAGAAAGCAGAACTTCTCTCACCTTTGGGGAGGTTCCAGATATTTCTACCTTTATTCACCTAGAGGTGGTTGGTCCGGCCTTGCGGAATATTCCCACCAACCACCGGATAAATCCAGGAAGCGCAGATAGGTCATGTGGAATGGCCCAACACCACAAGTGATTCGAGCGCGCAAACATTTATTTGCACAGTGTGGGAATCGAACCCTTGTTGCTTGAGAAACTTGTCCGTTCGCTAACCACCAACCAAGCCCCAAGGGGCAACATAAGGTGTGATATATGAAGCAAAAGGTGATTTTGCTCACCTCGCGCACTCATCATTGGCCCCACAGCGAGATGCAGGGACAGTATCGAATGATCTCTTAGGTAAGAGGACATTTTAATCTTCATGGGAATGAACACCGCAGGAATCGACCATTGTCCATTGAAGCAACTCTAAAAAAATGTTGAACCAGGTAACACCGAACCTCAGGCGACCGGCTCGACCCCACGAAAGTATACCACCGCTGTAGGGTAAATAGAGAAGCACTCGCGACGAGCAACCCAAAAGCTCAGCATCATGTGGTTGCATGCCCTATTTGGAGAAAAAAAACCCTGCAAATGCGTCATAGATGGGGATCGAAGCATGGGTGTCTGGGTAACAACTTGGCGTCCTTCCGCTGCACCATAGGGCCATAGCCCTAGGGGCTAATGTAAGGTATGATATATGGTAGCAAAAGGTGGAATCCGCCACCCCAGCCGTCCCACACGGTCGGCCCCATGACCATCTGTGAGGAAGTAAATCGGGAAGTTGTAGTTGACCAATGCGGAGAAGGCTTTTTTTCCTCGGCTTTGTAGAGATTCAAACCCTTGTCCTATGGTAGCAACTCTGCCCCACACTAGCAAACTCAACCTCGTTCTGGGGGTAATGTAAGGTGTGATATATATGCTATGGATAGTGTAGCATGATGTGTGATTGTATCCATAATAGAGGAGACTTAAAATCAGAATTTAAGTAGGGAATAGTTATGGATCATGCACATGGTTAGCCTTGTTTTGCCAAAAGCCCTACAAAGCATATATTCAAACTTAACCTAGGGTTGAAGGTTGGAACAAGCTGTAGTTAAAACCCTAACTTGAGAGAGGCCTTGTTTACCTTTTTAATTCCTTTGTTTGTGTTGCTTATAGATGCATTCATAGCATTTTATTTTTTTATCATGTTTCTGTTGATAAATGTGTAGATTAATTCAGTTGTATTAATGATGCATGCTTAGAGTTGCTATCCTTATTCCATGATATGCATGTCTAGAGATTATTCTTATCACATGTCATACAATCTAACATGACATACGGGGAACCTTTATCCATATATAAAGTATCAATAGTATACTTATAAATGATGCATAAAATGGGTCAGTGCATGATGGCATTAGTCATTGTAATTGTCCCATGATCTGTCATAAATAACCATATGGAGCTCTATAACAACCAAGCTAAAATTCTTAAGTTAATGTAACTTAGGAAATATTACAAGATGCATGAGGATCACATGACTTTGGTAATATAGCAATGTGTGTGTGGTTATAACACTAAAGAATCACATGACTTAAGGGATGTAAGAAAAGATAGAAAGCATGGCTAGAAAAGAGGATGCCATAAGATCGTCAGAACCCATCACTAGTTGTTAACATCCAACGAATGCAGGTGGAAGAAATAGCATCGAATGAAAGAGGGCCCAAGCAAACAATAGGCCTGGGGAGAGGAACTTTGGGTTTGTCAGGAAACTAGGCTTTATTGTTTTATTACAGTGGACCAAGTGCTCTAATTTTGTCTTGGTGTCCTCATAGAAGAATGGTCGGGATTTGTTATGCCCTTAACTCATGCCAGTTTAGACAAACCAAATAAGTCATTCAATATTGCACAATACTACCTCAGCACTGGTAGTCTGTGTCAGCTAGGGCAGAAAAAACTACCGGAACCGTGTCAATACAATAAAGGTTTTGGCAAGCCTATCAATGGAATGAAAAGTTTTGTCCTTGCCAAGCAAAACAGCAAGAAAGTTACACCTTGGATATTACTCATTATACCAGAATTAAATACATCAATACAGTCTTAGCCTTCCCAAATAAATAGTTGCATGGCAGAAACCTGAAATGATTACCATCATGATGTTTCAATCTTTGATTATATGATTAAGCCTAGAGAAACATGAAAAAGAAGCATGAAAATAAACAAGTTGAGGTCATATCAAGCACCATAAAAAAAAAATCATACTCTATATCTGCCAAATCATTGATTAGCTTGACGCGGATAGTAGATGGCATTTTGATTTTGAAAACAAACCTGAAATTATATGTCAGAATTAGCATGAGAATAAATTAGTGTAGTGTAAAAAAACTTGTTTTTCCCCTTTCGTTCCATACATTGTAACCTCCCTCACAATATCCACCAACGCCAGTCCTTTCCTCATTTTGACATCGGATATATCTAGTCAAGTAACAAAGCATTAAGGAACCCAATGTTTTACACCCTCGTGCAAATGAGATAGGAAGCAAAGATTTCAAGTGAATCTGGAAGGATACAATTAAAAGAAGATTTGAAGGACTCATTCAATAACCAATAAGCAATCTGTTCTACATCTTTTGGCATTGGATTTCCAGTGCACAGATATACAGCTTCTTCGTTTATATGCTGAGATGCCATATGGGTAGACTGCAAACATGGGGAAAAAAACAAGCACGATTGTCAGTATGACGGGACCAGAAAACAAAATGACATGTTTGCAAAAGAAATTAGCATAGAAACTCAGAAGGTTATTCAACAATTCGGAGAGAAGGGAAAAAATTTTATTAGCAGAGATAAACCAAATTAAAACCAGTTACTTAGAAAGTAGAAAAATCATGCATACACAAAATTGAAAACCAGTTCAACAGAACTAAGAATGCTCGCAATCCTACGATTGATTTAAAAGTCAGAACATGTAAAATTTGCTTGGAGATAATTGCAAACATAGGCAAGAGCAGCATTTCTTTGAAATTAGAGGTCTAGGAGATAACTTATCCTTGGAATTGCAGCTTAAGTCAATAGGGGAAAAAGGAAGAACCTTATAAGAAAAAGAGAATGCAACTTTTGAAATCATATTCACATAACAAGCCTGAACAAATATAACAAAAACACAAAGAAATGAAAAGTTTCCCAACTTCTAAAGATTGCCTGTTCAATAAAAATCTTCTCAAATAGATTGGACTTCAGGAAATTATGGTTTCTTGGGATTGCAATATACTTTTTGGTAACTGATGTAGCTTTGCTTTCCCTCCTCTAGTAATAAGAACAAGAAAAGATTTTGTGCACTGAGCAGAAAGTTTCAAGAAACTGAAATTCAAAGAAGTGACCAAGAACAATTACTTAGTATATAGGTCTTAGATTTGTATAATCTGTACCTTGGTGAAACAAATACATCCATATGTATAAGCACTAGAAGAACTGATGAGTTTGCCCCCCGGGCTTGGTGTGGTGGTAAGAAGCAAGGTGCAGTGCATTTTTCAAACAACCAGGGTTCAATTCCCACGTAGGATGCACCTACGTCGATTGAACTATTGGTGAAGTTGGGGCACTACGTCAGGAGCCACCGTGCTTCCTGAATTTACTTGGTGGACAGAATGTGGGGTCGGACCCTCTACCCCAGGGTTAGTTGGGTTGTAAAATCTAGATACCTAGTATAAATAAATAAAAATAGAAAATAGAAAAATAAAATGTGAACAATATTGGATCAACTACCCACACATGTCTAGTATGTCACTTCCCAAGGTACAAAATGAAGAACTAACTAATAAAAAGACAAAAGCCATTATGCACATAAAAGAAAATATCCAGCATCAGACCTTAAGCTCACACAGATACAATCAACATTGAGGTATCAGAAAGAATCTTCTCTGTCAGTAAACTCATTCCCCTCCAAAGAGATTTCTCAAGGGTTCCAAATACAAGTTTGGTTAGCAGGGAGAGAAATATGTAAACAGTTAGAAAGCTTCCTTTCAGGTGTTTACAACCTAATAGTTGTTAATTTTAAGCTTCTAGATGCCTTTATGAAGCTTCAAGATAAGTTTACTGAGCATGAAACCAGTTCATTAGCTTTGATTCTGTTATTTAATGCCTTAATGAAGTGATTTAAGGTAGAATAGTTCACAAATTAATAAGATTTTATTTAGCTTCAACATACATATAACAATACTCAAGACAATTCTTTTATTAAAATTAAATCCAATTTTTTGCATTTCAGAGATATGTAGTTTGGTAAAGATGTAAGGAAGTTGAAAAAAAAAGGTAGGCAAGCAGTACCATCATTCAGTCATTGTGACTTCTCAGTTACTATAAATGATGGACAAATGAATCTTGGATTTCTAACCTTGTTACATGCTTTTCAGATGAGCTTTAACAAGTATTAAAATTTCAAAGACAACGGATGACCAAAGGAAGGTGGTTATAAACCATAAGTACCACATGTTTTATACAATATAACATATGATATCCAACTAAAACAGGTCATCTTTTGATTACAATAAAAATATATAAACCTAAACTAACCTGCAAAATATTCAGAGACTTTCTCATATCACCATTGCTCAGCCTCACCAATGCTGTCAACCCACCCTGGTCTACGTCAAGCCTAAAAAGGATACCAGTTAAATGTAAATTATGTGAAATTTTTAGCATACCTGTATGCACGGAATAAATAGAATCTTGACATTTTAAAAAATAGCAAGAACATAAAACAAGTGTTTAAGGCTAGTACTAGAATATGAAGACATTTAGAGAAACAAAAGAACTATACAGAGTTATACACAATAATAACAGTATGCAGTGAAAGATTAATATAATTAACAAAGAAATATATAGCAGAAGCAAGTAAAAATAAACAAAATCTAAAATGTAGTGGAGTGAAAATAAGTAAAATGGCACAGGTGATTTAACATGGTTCGGAACCCCTAGGTTTCTACTCCATGGCTTATCCATTCGTTACAAATTGGCAAAATAATAAATAGATAAATAAAGTACAATGTCAAAATAACAACTCAAAAGAATAATAAACAAACAAAGATATTGAGTTGTCTGATGCCCTTGCAGTGCTTGAACAAATAATTTGAGCACAGGAAGATAGAGAATCAATATGATTTTGATGATTTCTAGTGTCTTTGTGGAGCCCCTTTTTATGGTCCTTTTTCAGTAGATGGGACCTCCCTATTTGGCCACTTGCACAATAGTTTATCCATGCTCGGTCATTGTTACTTATCCTTTTCTAGTTGTTAACACCCGCTTTTCTGATCAACCGGAGATGCTCTATGTCAACTTATCTCTATTTGGTCGCCTAATCATGATTCAGTCTCCGAGATCGCTGCCACGTCAGCAAATAAAATCTAATCCTTTGTCACATTAGTATCTGAACTGAGTTGTGTTCATTGCTTCATCTGGTCGCCTAAACCTCCTTTTTTGATTGTTTGAACACCAATTGACCAGAAACCTTGTCCAATCGCCTAGAAAACTTGAGTATTTCTGCACCATAGAGTTAATCCGAAAAGCATATAAAATATATTAGTAAAGCAGCTAACTACCCATCAACTGTCTAATTGACTGACTTCGAAACACATATTGGTTTCTAGGTTAAGTCAGCGTCTAGCTGAAGGGTCCACCCACGTCCCAAATATAAAAAGTTCCATCAGTCTTCTTTGCCAGAAGGACCTCTTCTAGACTTACCTTTTACTCGGTGCCTACCAGAACTTCTTACCTACCCGACATCTGGTCACCTGACCTATCAGATCTTCATTGTCAGTATCCGGTTCACTTGACCTACCAAGGCTTCCTTGCCCAATATCCGATCTCTCTAACTTACCTTCTGGTCCACCTAACCTACTAGGGTTTCTTTTGTTAAATTATATGCACCTACAAATTTGACATACAGATCAGTTCGCATAATGTCTAACTTTAAATCCTTAGTCAAAACCCTAGGTTTGATTGCCTAGTGCTCCCTATACCAACATTCTGGCCATGCCATTCAATTGAGTTTAGACAACAATGAGTGTACCTCAACAGGAAGACCTTCCTATGGGATTGAGTCACTCAGGTGTTCAAGGCTTCTTTCCACCGATATACCTAGATATTTCTTTAGGGTTAGATATCCCTTTAGACTTGCTCCAAATAATATGCTCGCTTGGTTAAATTTCTCTCTTAACTCGGTCCAAAGGGAGAGATCATTTGAAATGGCCAAAATTCTAGCAAAACAAAACCCAACAAGCATAAGCACGAAGCAAGAAGATCAACTTCTATTCATTGAATCCTCCACACACACTGAATGGATAGAATACACCTAGCTTGAGCAGTTGCTAAGAGAGTGTATAAAGATCAACATGGATCAAATGGCACAAAAAGATTCACTACACGATCAGGCTTTTGGTTCTAGTTCCCACTTTTAGATTATTGTGTCTGCAAACGAGGAATCAAACTCTATTCACTCTTTAGTCACCATGCAGTGGCATTTGGTAGCTAGCCTACAAGATTGGATAGAATTAGAATTCAAACCATTTCTTTCTATTAATAAAATAGATCAGTCAACTCAAAGGAAATTTAGTCAAACCGCCCTTAAATAATGGTATGAGCTCACATCATTTGCACCTTATTCCTATCTGTCTAATTCCCTTTCCCTTTGTGATCAATCAAGTTCTTCCAAAAGGAATACCCAAGAACCAAGCTAATGGCCCATTTACTTGGAAGGATAGAAGCCATGTATATCGTTTCATGCCAGCACTTGGCACACCAAAACCAGAATGTGGAATATCTAAACTATGGTGCAATTCCAGAGGACAAAAGAGTCAGAAAGTTACACAAAAGGCATTAATCAAGAGAATACCTAACCACAGTGGGAGTCTTTTGTTGTTTGCAAGTTTAAGGTTTGACATTAATGCACATCAAGAAGGCTTCAAGCTCAGGCAGGTGAATCAGATACTAGTTGTTCAAGATAGTGTGCACGAGGGAGCAACAGCCGTAGTGGAAAGCTTAAATGGTTGGCAAGTTCTTTTTCTTGTATTCATTTAATGATCTTTCAATCTATTTCATATAAACTTATTCACTGACATGAGCCCCAATCCCACCTTCTAGAAGGTCTTTTCCTAGGATAACTTCCAGGCTTATATGACTGTGATGCTTTCCTCAAGGAATAGGATAAGTTAGGTGTTGTCCATCTTCTCAAGTTAGAGTTGCATAGGGGCTTTTTCTGAAGAAATAGCCCATATTTACTGAATGGTTACTCCTTTCAAATGTCTTGCTTCCGTCATTGGGGGCATTCATTCCTCCAATGATTATCAAAAAACTAATATATTGTTCGTTCCTCTTTCCTATGTATCTAAATGTTTTCCCCGAGACTCCCTTTGAATGGTGATTTTGATTCTAGTTCACATGAGCAAAAAAATTTATTTTTTTACCTTTTCCACGTCCCTTTCAGGTTTGCTCTAGTTGTCAAACCACTTCAAATGGAATGAGACAAAGATGTATGAACCCAGTAGCCCTCCCATACGCCCATTCTGACATCATACCCATCTCCAAGAAATTAAGCAATTGCTCATTCTGCAAATCATCTAATCCTTCAACTTTAGCCTTTATGATGTCTTTCAAATAGTTTGATACTGACTCTTAACAATTGTAGAAAGAATCTCTTGTCAAGTACAATTTATGACTAGTTTTGAAGTAGCTTGTAGCTTCCAGTTTCATTTTCAATAGCCAGGTCAATAGGCGAGCAGCAGTTATAGAAACTTTCCTTTCAGTAAGAGCTTTAGAACAATCAAATTCTGCTGAAGCGCACAACTGCTTGTAAAGACATATAAAGTGAAGCAGGTAAGTTTCCACACCCATTGCACTCTACATTAGAATTTCAATCTTATCTTACCACTAAGCAAAATCAAGAACAAAGTGTACACAGCATCACAACCCATAAGGAATGCTACAATATTGTAACTCCCTGCTACCTATTCTGAAGGGAGAGATATCCAAACATTGTAAACGTGATCCAAGTTATCGAGCAATATAGGATGGATCTCATCAGCCTTGAATCGACCCCTTAAACCTCACAAGAAGAAATGTAAGATAAATCTTACAAATACCACATTGAATTGGGATTGTAGAAAGCACTAAGGTTGCCACCTTTGTCAACTGAGATAAAGAAGAAAGGTATGATATAATCATGAATTAGTTTTACTTGCTAATAACTACTGGAAACTCTCACAAACTAAATAACCTTAATAGAATAATGTAAATAAAAATCATCATGAAAATGATAGAATGCATTCTTTTCTAAAAAAACAACCTTAACAACTAAAATAGCGATTATATAACATGCATATCAACTAAAAAGTGAAAAGGAAAATAAAAAACATTTGCATGCCAGATTCAGCCAATGCATTTGAATGCCCCAAATAATCAACAAATTAGATAGAATGATAAAGAGAAAACATAAGAAAATCAGAAACAAGTTGAGTATCAAGGCTTATGCTAGGAATACGTGGTCAGCAAACCAGATGGAATAAATGTTTGTTCAATATCAGGATGCATCAGTAAAAAATTGACAGTTGTGTTCATTCAATTTTGCAGTAAATCCAATTAGAATAAATCTAACCCTTCAGCTTTTATCACATGCTCCAAGCGTTCTCTAATGTTGCTTGAATCAAGTGGAGCAAAACGAAACCGAGTGCATCTTGACTGCAGAGCAGGAATGATCTTGTTCACATGATTACAGATAAGAGCAAACCTTGTGCTCTTTGTATGTTTCTCAATCACTTCACAGGAAAAAAAAACTCATAACAAGGTGAGAATATAATTACTGATAAAATTTGAGAACTAAAGTGGGCATTCAAGAAACAAACCTCGTCTCAATGCAAATTGAGCATCTTTGGTCATGGCATCTGCTTCATCTAGTAGGACCAATTTTACAGTAGACTTTGTTCTGAAGCAAATCAGAAAATGAAATAGTAGGCTGGTTTTACAGAAAGTACTAGGTGATGATAAAATGCATCCATGTATTCTTTTCTGAATAGCATATAAGTAGATTGTAAGCATAAGTGACACATGCATCCTTATGTAGTTTGATCTAGGGGTGCAAATGAGTCAAGCCGCGAGCTACTCACGAGCCACTCGTGAGTAGCTCGGTCAAAGCTCGAGCTCGAGCCGGCTCGTTTAACATTCGAGCCGATCTCAAGCCTCTTTCTTATTGGCTTGAAGGCTCGTCAA
>JBAMIB010000119.1:7580951-7591107 GCA_037177415.1 Kaempferia rotunda | reverse complement strand
TGGATAAAAATAAGCCTTCTATTGTAACGAATGTGATGTCTATAATGACTAATATCACATATTATAAGCTTTATAAATGGTTCAAACTATTTATATTGGAGTAAAACTATTCATCTTTTATCTACGAAATATTAACAAAGATAGTCATTTGATTGATGATCCACCTCATGATGATTCGAAGCAAACATGGATTAGAGAGGATGCAAGCTTATTCGTTTAGATGAATTGTGTGGATAGTGAGGCAATTGGTTTGATCAATCTCTTCTCGGTTGCCTCAATCCAATCCCAGGCGTATCAATCCCCTTGAGGCCCCTATATCTGACATATGTCAACCAACCAGAAGTTGCCACCTCCCCCTGCTCCGCTAGCTGAGGTGATAGAGGCACCTAAAGACCTTTCAAGCCCTTGAAGACCTTTCAATCTCCGGTATCGGCTTGAGGCACCTAGATCAGCACTTCCCGTCTTAATTAATTCTATAAAACAAGTTAGTACAAAAAATACAAATAATTACATAAATGAAAATTGACATTCTAGGGTTATCCGATCCTAACTTTTAGGTTTCACATGAAACCATAGGTCAGACTGATATCTATTGTTCCCTCAACGGGGAATGTGTCATCACCTACTCCTCTTATGAGAAATTACCTTTTGCCAAACGTCTATTCGGACTTTTGCCCAACATCTGGTCTTGACCTCCAGGACTTCCGCTAGACTTCGGATCGTCTACCTACTTAGACTTTCGTCAGGTGTTCGCGACCCCTAGGACTTCCCCCCAATGTCCTTGATCTGCCAAGTCTTCTCCCAGTCCACCCGACTAGGACTTTGTGTCCAGTCCCTTGACCAGGACTTCATGTTCAGACTCTTGACCAGGACTTCGTGCCCAATCTCTTGATTAGGACTTCGTGGTTAGTTCCTTGACCAGGACTTCATGCCGAATCTCTTGATTAGGACTTCATGGCCAGTCCCTTGACCAGAACTTCATGCCCAATCTCTTGACCAGGACTTCATTGCCTAGTCTCAACTAGAACATGCATGTACACTCACGTAAACTTGTTAGATCATTACACAACTTAACTTTGAATCATTCGCCAATATCAAAACCAGGTTCGATTAGCTAGTACTTCTAGCACTAATAATCTTTTCCTTTTGGATTTATGTTAACTTGATTTAAAGTTAAGTAAAAACATAACACTTAGTATAAATCTAACACACAAGAAAGACTCTTAAACATAAGTTCAAGTGTTAAAAAAACTTTTAACTTTTCAAAGTTTTATGAATTTTCAAAGTGAGGATTTTAATTTGCTCCCCTTAATTTAACACTCTTCGCCTGGAAGTTTTGAAAAAAAAAAAAACCATTCATTTGAAAAACACTTTACTTACTTTGAAAAACTTAGGGTGCGTTTGATTTGAACTATTTTCCTTTTCATTTTCTATTTTTCATTTTTTTTTTAGAGAATGACAATTTGTCATTATCTAATTTTCTAGAAAATGCTATATATTTTTCTAGAAAATAAATATGAAAAATATAAACCAAATATCATTTTTCAGAAAATGTGCGTTTTCTAGAAAATAAAAATGGAAAACGCGTCAACCAAACGCCCCTTTAACTTTTTGACTTAACTTGTAACATTTCTCTTCTCCTTTGACATATATCAAAAAATTTTAAGAAAAACACTTAGTTATGAAATTGAAATTTTTGAAATTCTAAAATTTTGAAAAACATTTAGTTTTGAATTTAAAAAAAATATTTAGTTTTAAATTTTAAAATTTTGACATTTTTAAAAATACTTAGTTTTGAAAAAAATAAAATAAAATTTTGAAAATTACTTATTTTTGAAATTTAAAATTGTGCAAAATATTTATTTTTTGAAAAGAATACAATTGGGTTAAATGACTTGGTTGTTTGCAATATTCTAAAACAATTTGGAAAAAAAACTATTGAATTTATTAAGCAAGAGAATAAATAAATAAATAAAATTCCTTTACCGTCCAAGCATGATTATAATAAGAAAATACAAATCTACTTTCCATAACCAAATGTCTAACTTTAACTACTAACTAACTACTAGAAGATAATAATTTTTACTTTTTTAGTTTAAGTAAAATATCCATTTAGGATTACTAATATTGATTACTTTAATTCGATCAATATAGGTTGGTATTTTTCACCTAAATTTTATGTTGATGTACTGATATAAGTATCTGAATATTCAAACAATACCTTATATATCTCACACATTCTAAGTATTTTTAATACACAAGAAAGGTAATCCTAGTGTGCTTGTAAGATATTGACTATCTAAAATTATAGGTGCATATTTTCTAAAGGAAAAAACTTAAACTAAATCTAATATTTTAAATACTAGGAAAATGGGATTTTTGAAAATATAAATAAAGATTTAACTTAGAATTTAAAAATAATTGACTTTGGAAGTAACTTGAATTTTGAAGAATATAAGTTTTTTTAGAAAAAATAGTTTTAAAGAAAGTATAAGTTATGAAACCAAATTTAAATTTTGAAAGTAAGCAGTTAAAACATAATCTAATGTGCACATTCTTAATTGTTTTCTAAGTGTGCTAAACTTAGATCCAGATATGGTTTCGTTACAATGTCTATTTGGTTAGACTTAGATTCACCATAGTATTAATATCACCCCTAGTTATATAATATCTCATAAAGTGGTGTTTTACTTCAATATATTTAGTACTAGAATGTTATATTTGATTTTTTTAAGTTAATAGACCCTAACATTATCGATTAGGACTTTGCATTGTTATAATTTAGTTGAAAGTCCTTAAGTGAATGCATCATCCATAGTAGTTAAGCTAGGTATTCTCCCATAACTATATATAGTTTCAAATAGTGGATAATTTACTTGAAAGTCCTTAGGTGTCATCTTTCTCTTCCGAAAAAAAGGATTTTTCTCTCTCAGGCACACACGGTTCGATTCCTAACTACAACGCATTTGCAGGAATTTTTCCTTCAAATAGAACTCACAACTAAGAGATGATGAACTTCTGAGCCGCCCGCTGCAAGTGTTTCCAGATTTACCCTGGTGGCCGATGAAAAACTTTCATAGGATCAAATCGGCCACCCCATAAATAATCAACGAGGATAACTGAATTAATTATTTTTTTTATCATCTTTCTCTTCCGAGCTATTTACGCTCCTTTCAGTCCCTTCATTAATTTGACCGTCGAAGGGGCCATGGCGGCAACACCAACCCTTGACTGACACTTGTTGCTCCGCTAGCTTCACTTCCAGGAGGATCCCTTGCAGCCACAACTAGAGAAGGGAAGGCAAAGTCTGAAAAGAGACATCATCAAATAGTGATTTAAAAATTATTATAATAATTTTTAATAAAATTGTTATAATAAGAATAAGGGCATTTGTAAATTAAAAAATAGGATAAAATGCTACTGTGATATTTTAAAAATTATAGCACCCGGCAAATATGATAATAAATAATTCCCTTTCAATGTGTACCCGTACCTTTTATACTTTTGTTTATGAAGCTGCTAGATCACATCATGCCGTTCACAATTTTTTTGCTTTTATTGCCGGATTTTCTAAGCCGAACCAACCAAGAACTCATTTAGTGATGCTTGCTTAGCATTTAGATCCATCAGCAGTTATTTTTGCTTGTATTTCAAGCGTTGACATAAAATGTGAAATACGCGTGCAAACACAAACTTTTCTTGCATGAGACAAACCCGTTTAACATCACGGGAAAAAAAACAAATAGAATTTATAATGTGCATTTAAATTAAAATAACACGCAACAAAGTCAACAGGATGAGAGAAAATTAGGCGCAAGAAGACATGTTTTCCAGCAACCTGATACATTTTACCCTAGAAACTATAGAACTAGGTCCTCTTTTGATACATGCGAAGTAGATATAATGGAGCATCGAGAGAAGCCCTGTGATCCGAGGCCATGCTGCCCATCCATGCAGTCAAGGTAGAGAATGAAAAATAGATATGAACTAATGACGAATATTACAAAATTGAAGAATGATTGAAAATGGCAGATTTAGAGTTTGGTATAGACAACGTGCATACCTAAAAGATCAAGCAAAACGTCATCTTCATGACACCATATCCCAACGCCATATGGAACCATCCTCGCAACAGCTAAGTATAGTGCTGCAGCAGCAAAATAAGACAGTTTTTTCATCATCTTAGCAATTCAAGAGATACAATGATGAATCTAAAATTGGATGAGGGTTCTTATGAGAGTAGAGTTTATAGAAAAACAAATCAATGAGATCTATTCAGATGGCACCTTCCATCAAATGACATTGCTGTCTGCCTTATTGGAGACTTGCATTGTGCGTGAGATAACCTACAATAGATCATTAGTGTCAAAGTGAGGGAAGAGACTGTTATGCATATATATAATTTAAAAATAAAATAAAATCCCAGTATTTATGACAACATAAAATCAAGTATGAGCAGAGACCTTGAAATTAGGATAGGTGGGCTCGACTGAAGCTCCCAAACAAAAATCTTTCCTTCCCTGTTCCCTACCACAGCAAGAGATGGAAGTAGATAAACAATTTAAATGCACCAGGATAAATAACAGCAATATCCTGATGCTGTCATATTACTAAGATTATAAAAAGTTTAGTCTTTAAAATATGAATCAAGTACTATTTGCATGATACCAAGCAGAGATATTGTTTACCAATTGCAGCAGCATTATAGTGAAAATCACATGAAAACTTGATAAACCAGATATCACATTCAGGAACTGGATATTTCTGAAGAATGTCAACAGCACCCTGACCAGTACATCAGAATAAAATAACTATGTACAATTACAGTAAATGTAGCCAGTAAATAAGACCGCTTATTACTTCAGGAAAATAAGTATAATACACTTACAATGTCAATTGACTACATACCAAAAAGCATAAGTACAAAATCTTACCTCTCCAGGACTTTGTTCCTTGGTTTTTGGCTCCCACAAAACAATTTCATTGTCAACACTCTGCAGCAAATAACAAGCAATAACACAAGGCATCAAAGCTGATTTGCTTTCGTCAATTATCAGTATATCTTGAATTGAAAGAAATAATATTGAATTGCAACAATTAAATGATAATTATTATACCCAATATACAAGATTAACATAATACTAAACCTAACATTTTTCTTTGGAAGGTACATGTATTATGCCACAAAATCAACACTGTACAAACACTAGATTTCCACAAAGCGCCGGACTTTGTGGAACATTCTCTCAGTACATGGTATAGCTCTCTCAAAACGACATCTATTACATGCATCCTATAAAAAATAAATCATAGAAGTCATAGCAAGGTAGCCTTGATACGGCGGCTGTTCCCTTTGTAGTGCCTCTGGAAAACTTGGATCAGCCCCTAACATGGTGTTATCGAATGTGATACTAAAATTATTTACTGTGACACATTCAAAGATGAAGCATAGGTTCTGATTGATGTTCAGTTTGTTATGCAAAATAGAACAAGCCCTACAAATGAAATGGATGAGACCTCCACGAAGATGATGTAAATGCATACTAGGGCAGCAACTTATAGACTTGATGCAATGCTTTCAACAAACTTTGACTGAGTTGATTTTATCATCAAAGAGTGAATATAATAATAGTTAACTCCACCTCAAACTAAAGATATCACAAGATTAAGAAGATTCTGAGCAGAGATGAAGTAACAAATTGTGAAGAATCACAAAGAAAAAGAAAGAAAATAGTATGAATAGAGTTAATATCAAGAGATCGAGTATAATTTGATAATATTACTGGCAGATCTCATAAAGAAACCACAAACTTCTTATAGGTACTTGAGATTAAGAAGATATTGAAAGATTGATACTGGCAAGCCTATTTTGAAGTTCCTATTTATAGACTAATTGGTACAAACAATATAGAAAAATGTGAATAAAGTTCTAATATCTACTTGGAGAACAGAGAAGATTGAGTTTCTAGTCATTTCCTCAAAAGAGCAGGAAAACGGTGCAAGAAACAAGGTAAAAAGGTCTGACAATGACTCTAAAAGGAGAGAAATGTTGACATATGCAGCCCACATATGCAATTTAAAAAATATACATATGGCTCATTTCAATGGTTTCAAATTGAATCAATTGAAACCCTAAACTATTCTATTTGGTAGATACAATTTATAAGTGCTTACTTAAACACTTATTTTGCAAATGAAAAACATTAGATATATCATTCATTCTCCAAATTAGATCAATATTGATTTTTATATTTCAACTGCTTTATGTTATATGATGATATAATATGTTTACGTTGAAATGTGAATAAAATCTGTCACTAAATATATTTCTCTATATTTTTATTAGTCGTATTTATCAATACAAAAGCTTTTCACTTTGTCTGTTTACAACTAGTTCTACCATATATGGGTTATGTAGTAGGTTCACCATATACCACTTGTATCTTCTTCATGAAACTTTGGTTGGAAGCATGAATTATGTGTGTTAGACAAATACAACAACAACAATAACCAAGTCTTTATCCCATGGGGTCGGCTATAATGTTAAACGTGTCTCTCGAAGTTTTCCTTCAATAAGCACAACATGACTTTATCAAATGTTCTTATTTCTTATCTTGTCAATTTTTTTATGTTCGTACATTCACCTTAGCATCCTTATCTCTACAACTCATCTTTTTCTCATGTGCTCACTTCATAGCCCAACATTTAGCTTTATATAACATACCATATCTAACCATTATTTTATAAAACTTTCCTTTAAGCTTTATTAGAGATACTTTAAGATCACAAAGAACATCTAACACCTTATTCCATTCTAATCATCCTGTAAAACATCTTTATTCCCACCTCCATTCTTTTGAAAAAAAGATCCTAAATACTTAAATGTCTCATCATCTACTAGCTTAACAATTGGCTTACTACATCTAATACTACTAAACTTAAATTCTATTTACTTTACTATGTTTAAAACTTTTTATTTCTAGTGTTTCCTATCAAGATTCAAGCTTAGCATTTAATCTTTTATCTCTCATCAACTAAAACAATGTCATCTGCAAATAACATACATCATGCTAATGTGTCTTGGATGTATCCAGTGAGTTTATGTATGACTAATGTAAAAAGTAATCGCTTGGAATCTTCACTTTGGTCATTACATCGTCATACTTTAATTGTTACTATATGCTAACTAACACTTTTTTTATAAAATTCATCATATAATTTCTTTCAAAACTCTGTCGTAAGTTTTTCTATATCAATGAATATCATATGCAAATCTTGCTTCTTTTCTTGATACTTTTCATACAGTTGTATAAAAAGATATATAGCTTCTATTGTTAACCTTTCAAGTATGAATCCAAGTTGGATTTCGATTATCATTGTCTCCCCTCCTTAATCTTTTTTCTATCGCTCTTTCCTAAAGTTTCATAATATTATAAAACCCTTAGCTTAATACCCCTATAATTCGCACAATTTTATATGTCTTCTTTCTTCTTATGCTAGATAAATACAACAACCAAACCTTATCCCACTAGATGGGGTCGGCTATATTGATTGTTCTACGTCATTAAGCTCATCCTACTATATCATCATTTATATTCAGAGTTTTCCCTCAATAGATGAAACTCTGACTTTCTCTCTAATGCTCTCATTTGTTATTCTGTGCATCCTAGTACGTCCACACATCCACCTTAACATCCTCATCTCTACAACTCTCATCTTCTGCTCATGTACTCAAGTCATAGCCCAACATTCAGTATCATATAACATAACAAATTTAATCTGTTTTGTAAAACTTCCCTTTAAGTTTTAGAGATACTTTATGATCACATAAAACATCTGATGTCCTCCTCCATTTCAATCATCCTGTTCTATATAAGATATCTCTCTTAATCCCTTCATCATTTTGCAAACATGATCTTAAATACTTAAAGCTCTTAGTTTCAGATAACTCGTTATCTCCTATCTTAATAATTATCTTATTACCTCTAATATTGCTAAATTTAAATTTCATATATTTTATTTTTACTCTACTAAGTCTAAAACCTTTCACTTCTAATATTTCGTGCTAATATTCTAGTTTGATATTTACTCCTGTTTTATCTACCAAAACAATATCATTGTAAATAACATGCACGTTTTGAATGTATCTAAGTGAGTTTGTCCATGATTAGTGTAAAAAGATATGACCTTAAAGTTGATCACCCTATCTTTATTTTAATCTACCTAAAGTCTTGACTTTGGTGCTTACATCATCATACATATCCTTAATTAGATCAATATATGTTATACTAATATTTCTCTTATTTAAAATTCTCCATACAATTTCTCTTGAAACTCTATCATAAACTTTTTCTAAGTCAATGAATATCATGTGTAGATCCCAATACTTTTCAATTAGTTGCCTTTGTATATCTTCTATTGTCGAATTTCTAGCCATAAACCCAAATTGATTTTGTCACTGTGGTCTCCTTCCTGAATATTTTTCCTTTTACTCTTTTCCAAAGTTTCATAATGACTTATTAGTTTAGTATCTCAATAGTTTGCACCATTTTATACGTCTCCCTTGTTATTATTACCCTCCATTAATCAAGTATTTATTTCATTTTCAATATCATATTAAATAATTTTGTAAGTTATTCAATATCTTATTTTTCCAGACCCTTCTATACCTCTATCAGGAGATCATCTGATCCAACAACTTTTTCATTTAATATCCATAAACCTTGCTCTACTTTTGAAATTGAATTCTACAATAAAAATTAAAATTTTTATACTCATTTAACCTACTTAAATTACCTAAGTTAAGTTGGTCGCTTAAATCTTCATTCAAAAGTTGATGAAAATCCTAATTCCACGACTCTTTTATTTCTCCATTATGTACTAATATCCTATTACATTCATCTTTAATACATCTTATTTGGATAAGTTCTCTTGTCTTCCCCTCTCTCACTTTGGCTATTTTATAAATGTCTCTTTCCCCTTCTTTTGTATCCAATTTTCGATATAACCGTTCAAAAATTTCATTCTTTGCTTCATTCACTGCTTTCTTAGCATCTTTCTTGGCTATTATATATTTTTCTAAGTTTTCCTCGGTCTTACAAATATATAATCTCTATAGGTTGTTTGTTTTTCCTTCTCTTTCTCCTAAACTTTTTTCATACTACTACCAAGATTCCTTACATGGTAGTACATGCCCCTTTGACTAACTGAGTACACTCTTGGCTACTGTTTTCAACGTTGATACCATCTTATCCCATGTCATATTAAAATCACTCTATATTTCATCTAATGTTTGTACTCATACTTTCTTAAATATATTTTGCTTCTCTTCCTTTAACTTCTACCACTTAACCCTAGGAATCGTGTATGATACTATAATTGAAGCGTATATCGAACAATACTAATTCTATGTTGGGTAGTGAAGCTTTCTCTAAGGATGATATTACAACCTTTACAAATCTTTCTATCACTCTTCCTAACCATAAGAAAGTCAATTTGTGATTTAGTATTTCCACTTTTAAATATGATCATGTGTTCTTCTCTTTTCTAAAAAAATATATTAACTAATATAAATCATAAATTATCATAAAATCCAATATAGTTTTTCCTTCATTTCTTGTTCCAAACTTATAACCCTCATGCACCCTTGTATTCCTCATTTTTCACTGACATGCCTATTTAAGTCGCTTCCTATTAAAATCATTTCATTTGGCGGAATGTTTTCTAATACTTCATCTAAGTCGTTCTAAAACCGTGATTTGGTATCTTCATCTAATCTTACTTGAGGTGCATATATGTTAATTATGTTCATAGTTTCTTTTGTCACTACTATCTTGAGAGTTATAATTCTATCCCCTTTTTAAGGGCTCCTGCAACTTCATTCTTTAACAAACTATCTATGAAAATATCCATTGCGTTTCTTGTTGTACTCTTTCTGTACAATAACTTAAAAACTCTAGTTCTCTATCATCTGTCTTATCGCTACGCATTTTGTCTCTTGTACACAAAATATTAATCTTTCTCTTAATTATCGTATCTACTACCTTCATTGGTTTGCTAATGAGGGTTATTATATTCCATATGTCAAATCTTAGGCTATTAGCTTTCCTATAATTTTATTCTTATCAAATCTATGGTATGAGAACTCTTGCCTATT
>JBAMIB010000119.1:7554165-7564299 GCA_037177415.1 Kaempferia rotunda | reverse complement strand
TGCACCCTCGTCATACTCGCGGTCTCTAGATAATTCTGCTACGCCATCGTCACAACCTTCATTCTCCACAAGTAGTGTTTTCTCCGCCGCAATTTTCTTACACTCTAATTGTATGTGTCTGATCTTTCCATAGTTATATCACTTTATTCTGCCGCCACTGCTGCCTCTTCCTCTACCTCTATTAATTTGTCCAACACTCTTGTTCCCATCCCCAACAGTCACCCCACTGGGCCCTCCGCTCACTGTGTTTGTATGGAAAAAACCACTACTACGACATGCTTGTTTTTCTACCACCAATGCCCTTCGATATGCAGCAGATACATAAATAGGGTTAAACATGTTAACCATGTCTTGAATCTGGTATTTCAATCCCTTGATACATCATGCCACCAGCTTATCTTCCGTCTTGTGTATTTCATTCCTCGCAATTAGTTAAAAAAATTCAGAGGTATATTCATCAATCGGCTGGATGCCTTGCTTCAGATTATGCAACTTTTGATACATTAGTCGCGGGAAATTGTATGATAAAAAGGTCTCCCGTATGAGTTTCTTCATCTTTTTCCGTTGATATTTTTGCCTTACCCAATATGGTTTCGGTCAGTTTTAGTTGCCATTGTACTGGCGCTCTTCCGCGCAATCTGGGTGCAATCAAGGACACACGCTTGTCTTTAGGCACTTCTTTAAAATCCAGGATTTCCTCCACATAGGCTAGCCAATCCAGGAACTCCGTAGGTTGTAGGCTACCATGAAACTCAGGAATTTCTATTCTCATCCCCATCTCCCAGCGTCTGCGATTTCCTCTACTATTGCTCTGCGTCGCCTGCGGGAATCTCCTCTTCAGAAACATCCTCATCATCGTCACCCGCTTCCACGTCCGAATTTACCTGATGATGGCGTTGGGCCGAATTTCTTCTATTAAGGTTTTCAAACATATCCGCCATTCTTTCCATTAGCCTCTTCCATCCATTCCATCCGTGCATCCATAACTCGATCCCGCTGATCCATATCACGATTGGTACACGTTGACGTTGTCAACACATTGTTGTCTCCTTGGCGGCATGACTTCACAAGATCAGTTTCGGCTCTGATACCAACAAACACAGCGAATAACTATCAACTTCATTGATTCACGCATGAATACCAGAATCAATGCTTCTAATCCTTGTTGATTCGAAGAAGAATACCAAGGAAAAGGAAAACTCATCGTTCTAAGGAGACAGTGGCTAAAAATAGTATTAAACCAAAAATTGTCTCTAGACATTAAACATGATGCCTAAATAGTCCGAATACCCTAATTACAAGACAAAGATACCAAAAATAACGTAGATATCCAAAATACGAAAATTACTAAAAATAATAAATCTATACTCGGAGGCTCCAAGACGGGCCTAAACGATGCTTTTTGGGTCCGAAACTTGGTTACGATTTGATTCCGAGTCCCGAGTCAAAAGTTATGGCCTCCGGAAGGTTACTGTATAATATCCGCATCAATCTTACTAGCGTATGATATGGTCCTATACTTGCTTCGTTCCTATGTAGGCTCTCGATCCCATCAACCTTAACTATATAGTATCCCAACAACCCTAACTACGCCTAACTACATAATATACTTTCCTTTAAGCTTCTTATTATAAGAATCGATATTGATTATTATCATTATTTGCTATGTGAAGATGAACATATATTTGTTTACGCTTCATCATAGCAGAATGGCAGCATTAAAAATTAATACTATAATATCAAAAGTTAATACATATAATAAATTATAAATGCCAAATATAGTTTAAAATACTTTATTTAAATTGTACAATTTTATGATCTTATGCTCTTGCTTTATAATCTAAACATATGAACCTCATTTCCTTCCAAGGGATCTCAATTTTGACTACTTTTTTAAAAATTATTATATGACTCAAACTATATTAAATTTCCTCATATATGTGTAAAGATAGGACACAATAAGAATAACGGGTCCTAGAAAGTTGACTTGTCTGTTTCTTTAGATGAATCAAGTAGACGAACAATAGACGAGCAGGAGGGGGCGAATTTATGCATCTTGAAGGAAGATGGGTAAGGCACTTGAGGTCTGGTGCTCATTGACAGAGGAGAGAGTAGGTGCTCCAAGTGTGAGGATGCTAGAGGTGGTTGGCTCGCAAGTGAACAGAAGGAAAAGCAGAAAGTTGTGAGAGAGAGTGAGAGAAATGAGGGTGGTGTGTGTGCGCGAGTTGTTGTCGGTGGGGGATAGTTGAAGGGTACAAAAGTATGAGAGGTGTATTGCTTGAAACCTTACTTTATCAATGAATCTGACTCTTATTTCCCACGTAACTGTACTGGTTTATTGGAGAAAATACTCGTTCAGGTTTTGCTTGACCCAACAGGCACATGATTTGGCTCGTTTGATCCAAGTTGGGCACTACTTGAGTTTCAACCAAGCCTAATCCTCCACATTGAGAATATCTATAAGTCCTATTTTTAGACCCATATCAAGTCTAATTAGCACTAAGTCAGCCCCTAACTTAGAATTAGTACTAATTCAACTAAAAAAGGACACAAAGCTCCCGCCAACATGGGTCCGGGAAAAGGTCGGACCACATTAGATCTATTGTATGCAACTTTATCTGCATTGTCAAAGATAGATCTATTGTATGCAGCTTTATCTGCATTGTAAAAGGCAGATCTATTGTATGTAGCTTTATCCTGCATTGTATAAGACAGTTTCCGCTTCTCTAATCCGTGACCACAAGATAACATGGTAGAAACACTGTTGCGCCAAGGTTCCCCTTCCCGTATTAATGTTGTCATACTAATCTTTTATCCGCTTACCTATGTCAAAGATTTGATCCTTTATTATGCTGAGTCCTTGTATCCCTCATTTTTAATAAATCACATGCCAAATGTCTTGTTCTCTACCTGTTGGATATTCATGTTAGAGACCAAGTTATAGATAGATTTTTAGTCTCATATGGGATATTAAATTATTAGGTAAAATTCAGCTTAGTACAGTGTGGTTAAATAATTGGCCATAATAAGATAACAAGACTGCCTTTTCTCTTTCATTTTTATCTAGATGATTTATGTTTTGAATAACTCTTTTATCTTTGACATGAACCACATTTGTTAAGATTGAAAGCTTTTGTCTCTTTGCTGCACAGACAAATCATATTTCGAATATGCTGAACTTAGTTGGGGAAAATAAGTAGGAAAATTAGACAGGAGAAAGAAAGTGGAAGTGGAGTGGAGGAGAACTAGAAGGGAGATATTAGAGAAGGAATGTTGAGAGCAAAGTAAATGTAAACCAAATTTATGGCAACTAAAACATATACAAGATTATACTTTTATAAAGATAAGGATATCTAAAAGGATAGATCCAACAATATAAATTCTATAGATCTTGAAAATATTAAAGACTCTCGAAGACAAACATATCTGCCCATACAATTTCAGAACTCAATAATTCCTTCGAGTTGAAAAAAAAAAATCTTTATTTCCAAACAACCTCTTTTGGGTGTTTACTTATCTTAAGGTTTCCATGAAATCTTCCCATATATCTTCTAGATGTCCTAAACAGTTATATGCTTGTTTACTAAAGTAGAAGAAAGAAGAATGTTAAAAGCTTCAGTATAGACAGGTTTGAATTCTTAAACTGTTTCCTGCTAGAATTTTGGCCATTGATTGGAAAGGTAAATATGGCACCATGCTGGTGTGATGCACAAGGTTAATAGTGAATTAGAGGCGGAGGGATAATAAATGAGATAAAGCCAAAAAAAAAAGAAAAGAAAAATGACAACTACATGCCTATGGGGTAGTTAAAAATATTAGTCAATCCTAGCTAAAATGGTACCATTTCATTAGAGGCGGAGGGATAATAAATGAGATAAAGCCAAAAAAAAAAAAAAAATGGCAACTACATACCTATGGGGTAGTTAAAAATATTAGTCAATCCTAGCTAAAATGGTACCATTTCAAAATTATATTCTGCTAACGCTCAAAACTTTTTTGACATATATCAAACTATGCTAAAACAAATTAAGATGAATGGTAACTTTCACTTAGTTTATTTATTTAGACAAATAAGATTAATAGTAATTAGATAATTAAATTTCCTTATATGATAATCATATTCATATTAAATTCAATTAACTTCTACTTAAATTTTCAATTTCAATAAGACTATCACTTAATGATTAAATTTAAGATAACTTATTTATTTTTTAGTTGAATGCATGTTGAAATGAATTTATATAATATTTTTGCTTTTATAATCTTCTTAAAGGAAGCCTTGGTGCAACGGTAAAGTTGCTGTGGTGTAACCTTGTGGTCACGAGTTCGAGTCGCGAAAACAACCTCTTGTAATACAGGTAAGACGTAAGACGGTCTGACACTTCTTCGGAATCCCACATTGGCGGGAGCTTTACTAGGCTACCCTTTTATAATCTTTTGTGCTTACATTATTTACTTATAAAAATAAATAAATATTAATCAAATAATTAATTGAATTAAAAATGAAGTAAAAAAGATAACAAATATTAATCCTTTATGTGTGCCATAGCATGCTAAGGCATGTCGAGTGGCATCATAATATGATACTCATTGGCATGACCAACAGTGGCGAGATTACTCTTGCGAGTCAAGATTAAGTAATTTATGAAAGAGTGTTTTGAAATTTCAAACAATGCTATAGACAATTCACATATATTCGATTGATCTTGGTTTAAATCCTTAAATTTTTCACATTGAGTTGATGGTAGAAATGTGTGTATTTGATCTCAATTTGTTGGGGGTACACAATCTCATTTCTTGACTTTGAATTACTAGTTAATACTAAACTCAAATTTACTACTCTCAGAACATAACCTGCCATTGTATATGAATTATTTGTTGATATTTTATATAACTGAGAAAAAAATTGTATTATAATAGAAAAACTAAATCTCTAAGATTTTGTATTTTTGGATACTGATTTTACTTCGTAGAGATGTTATAACTATCTAATTTCTTTCTCCAAGTTGGTGATTTAGTGATAGTAAAATTCTTTGTTCTTTTTATCTTTACTAGCTCTTGCTTGCATGTTACTTATATTGTTTAACAAAGGTTGCGCCGACTTTACTAGTAGGTGATATACGCTTAATCATTGTTATTTTAACCCATCTCAACATTGTTAGGGAGCTAATTATAAATAAATGATGATTTGTTGTATATATACAAATTACAAGAATGTAAATGTAAGATGATAATAAGAACATATAAGTAAAGGGAACTTTCTTAATTAACAAGTTCTATCTATTTACTTGGCACCTATGATTAGTAAAGCCTCATTTTTGAGCTACTGAACTATAACTAACAAATGGAAAAAGAAACCTATATTAATGTGACTCAAGACTTTAGTTTTACTCTACTCCAACAAATGTGATAGGTTATTACTTGCTCAAGGTTTCTTCTACTTAACCTTTCATAAACTTTGATGCATGGTTTGAAATCTTCTACTGTGATAGGTGGCATAATTGAAGTATATCATTTTTAAAACTCAATGCTATTCGGCACAGACAATGCCTCCCATGCCTCCCTTGCTATAATGTCAATCATATCGATGGGTATTATGTCATGCCTCGACACCTCTTGGCATGGTACAATATAGGTTAAGATGATTGAGATAATGTTATTTATTTTTTATGCTTGTGTCTACACGATAACACCAAAACTATTTCATTCTAGCTAGAACATAAAGTTCGAAGTTAATTACATAGATGTCTTTTTTTTCCTTTTTATTTTTCATCTCCTTTATCTTTTCACCAATTTTTCACTGGCGTTATACATCAAAACATTGCTCCAATCCTGAAATAATATCATTCTAATCAAAGATTGAAACTCTGGCACAACTCAATATTTTGAAGCTTAGCTTGATGTATCTTAGACCTTAACATTAATAACTCATCTCTTTTAAAATATGTACTAAAATTTTCGAAACTTGTGTTGTGATCGTATAGGGGAACACTGTTTAACTTCCCCCCGTTTAAATATAATTCTTTTGATACAATATTATAATTGAACCCTTGATTACATTGAAATTTAGGATGAACTTAATGAATAAAGGGATAGTTATCTCACACAGAGAAAAGAATCTAATATAGAGGAGAAATCTCACATAGAGAATTGAAAAGACTTTTATTAACTGAAAGAAAATCATTACATAGGGACATGATTATTTTAAAACTCAATATTAGTTAAATTATAAAGAAATTTCTCTAATTAGGAAATATAATAATCTCATTAAATTCTTATCAAAATAAAAGACTCTACAACCAAATCAAAATACTCAATAAACTTATTATAAATAAAAAATTCCAAACTTTTTCCACCTAAAATAGGATAATTACCAGAATCAATTATAAATTTAAAATTTAAATATCTTTTTTTCTCTGTTTTCATCATTCTCCCCAATTAAGGAGAACTCAACTCCATGCAAGCTGTGAGCATTTTTTTCTTGGGTTTCATTTTTCAATTCTGAATGCAAGAAACAATTGCTTCGCCAACTTTGTTTCCCCATTATTTTTCTTCTTTGGATGTTCCTTTTAGGGAGCAAGAAATTGACCGTTATTCTTTTGAACTTTGGTTTTATTTCTTTCCTTTTTGGTTACACTCACCGATGAATGAGAAAACATCTTAGTTTATCATAGGGCAATGGTGACATCTATAATTTCATGGTAGTCATTGAGCATGGAGATGCCAATGAAGATGATCAATATATAAGACCATAATTGTGCTAAAATTAGTATACAAAGACGGAGACAATTTCTTTATCAAATTAGCATATCCTTAATTTAAAAAATAAACTTGTGTTTAAATAAATTGACGTGTTAAATAAGCAATTATTAAAATTAATTTTCCACACAATATAAATAATAAATTAGATATGAAAAATATAAATGCTTTTACAGTAGATGTCATGAAAAAATTGAATTTATAAATGAAATATGTGAATATTCTAGTTAATTAGATACTTTATAATAATTACACTTAGTGCAACTTTGTTCTTAGTATTGTCACATATAATGCTTATATACAAATTGTAGCTCTTGGTAGATAGAAGCAAACATGGAACTAATTCATTGGATTAATGAACATTAAAATCGTAAGTTATTATAAAAGGTATAAATTTTTTTTATTAATATGTTATTTTTTAAGTCGATGTATTTGTTATGTTCAACTTCCTATTTTGTCTTCTCTAGATACAACAACAACCAAGCCTTATCCCACTAAGTGGGATCGACTATATGGATCATTTTACGCCATTAGGGTCTATCCCCTACTATATCATAATCTATATTTAAATAAATTTTATCTTATTTTATTGTTACTAATCAAATTTCTTTTAGTCTTCCTCTTCCTCGCTTGATGTGTGTATTTGTCATAGTTTCACATCATCCTATTGAAACATTTATTGTCCGCCCAAGTACATATCCATACCATCTTAAATGTTTCTCTCATAGTTTTCCCACGGTAGATGCAATTCCGACTTTCTCTCTAATGCTCTCATTTCTTATTTTGTCCATTTTCGTATGTCCACATATCCACCTTAACATCTTCATCTCTGTAACTCTCATCTTCTGTTCATGTGTTTTAGTAATAGCCCAACATTTTGCGCCATATAACATAGCAAGTCTAACCATCGTTTTGTAGAACTTCCCCTTAAGTTTTAGAAGTACTTTACGATCATATAAAACACCTGACGCTCTCCTCCATTTCAACAATCCTGCTAGTATTCTATGTGAGACATCTCTCTCAATCCCTCTATTGTTTTGTAAAAATGATCCTAAATACTTAAAACTCGAAGTTTTAGATAACTCGTCATGTCCTATCTTAACAATTATCTCATTACGTCTACTATTACTAAACTTAAATTTCATATATTCTGTCTGAACTAAGCCTAAAATCTTTCACTAGATAGCATGAATGAAATATAAGCTATAAGCTTAAGTCTTGGTTATTATTAAGTATCTAGTTGATTATTCTCTAAAGGAAAGGAACTAAGTCAATAAGAGTTCTTCTAAAATTGAGTGCAATCAAAGTGTCACTGGAAGACCCTTTTAAATGTTATCAAAGCGTTTCTAAAATGTTACCAAAGAACTTTCTCATGGCTATGTTCTTAGAAGATTTGTTTAAGCATAACTCCTTTATTTTAACTAAAACTTCATTAATCGTGAGTGGAAAAAACCTTGGATATCTTTAAATTCACTTCACTTGAGAATGATGACTTTACTTTTTAAAATTTGTTAAGAGGTCGTCTTGTTTTATTTCATCACTTAGGAACATATTTTTCCAGCAACTTCCATTCATTTCTTACCAATGATTATTTTGTAATGTGGTCTTGAACACTGTCAAAAATTACTAGCGACACCAATTAGTTTATTACTGCCAAATTATGCTGATTCAATTGAGGTCAAGTTATGTTGATCAAAAGAGTCTTCAGCGTCATCTCTCAATCTAGAAAACTATTAGGATTTGATTGCTGATCAAGATAATCGAGTGATGCTTAGGCCTATATCAATTTCTATTTTTAACAAGTGAGGTTGAACTTTCTCTAAACACTGGATAGTGTATTACAAATGAGCATACATGTTATTCTAAGATTTGTGTAAAAAGGAAGTTATTTAGATGGTTTGTTCCAACTCTGATGAATTTATGATCGCCTTCTATATGGTTGTTAGGTTTATGCCTATGATCTTTCATATATGCAATGGTGGTTGTGGTGTTTCCATCCGTGATGCAGATCTAAGTAAAGTAATGATAATTATAAAATAAAGCAATGTGATAAATGTAGGAAAATAGGATGGATGATACATAAATTAAAATGTAATGGAGTATGCTAATGAAGATATTTTCCTCCCTTTTTCTTTTGATGATGAGGAGTAAACAAAGAGACTATTTATAAGATGATACTTTTTGTTTTTTAATTAACAAATGATGATATATTGAGAATTTGTGAGAAATTAATTAAATATAGGAAATTTAAATTAACCAACTAGGTAAAGAAAAGCATTTTTCAAGAGAGTGGTTGCTATCTACCAAAGGGAATTTTGCCCTATCTGATGTTGAATTCGTTACCTGATTTGAATTTGATTAATAAATGGACAATACTTGATCTTGCTAGTTGTCTTGTACTAGATCCCAGAAACTCCTTTTGTTGCACTCACTATTTGCTTTAAGTGTTATAGGCATGAGGTTGTTTCCTAGTGGTGCGGAATGCCCCATTGGTTACCTCACCCCTCCTTGCTTGTGTTGTTGTTGCTAGGCGAACCCCCCTTGATTTACTCCCTTCCAGGAAGTGTGGACTACCCTAGAGGGGCCGTTGGGGTGACGGTTTCACCTTTTACTGCCAACTATTTTCTTTAGGTGTTGTATGGGATCTCAGAATGTACATTAGAATCAAAATTTGGACCAGATCTCTACAAGTGTTGAAGCCCACCACTTAGTATATTTTTTTATCCGTATTAACATTTTCTCCTTTTAATTGTTCTTTTCTTTTTTAAATGAGCAGGTGAAGGTTATTGAATTTTCTAAATTTACTGACCTAGTTTTATAGTGTCCGTGAGTGGGATTCTTTGCTCTCCGTTTTCTATCACAGCTAGATGAGAGGCCAAAGTATGGTCACTTTACTGCATTCGCAAACTGTGGCTTGGAGGTGACTAGCAGATGCAACAACTCAAAGGCAGTGTTCTCGTTGGCTACTTGATAGGTTAGGTTGGTGGTGAAAATAGTGTAAGCAGGCTGAAAGAAGATGGCAGTGCTGGGTGTTGCTAGAGAAAGGGGCCTCAGATGCCGCATGGGAATGGGAAGCAACACAATTTGTTGTGTGATGGAACGCCATATTCGATGTGGTTGGAGAAAGGTATCGATGGTGGGGTGGGTGGTATCCAAGAGATGGTCACCTACTTAGTCTTGTGATCACTATGGTCGTTGGCAATTCAAAAGTGAGGATGGCTCGCCGACAACAATGGTGGTGCCTAGCTCATTGCTAGGAATGTCAGTTGAAGAGATGATGACATAGGGAGTGGCAAACGAGGGCATTGCATGCTCCAATCGACAATGTAAGAGATGAGATTCACTTATGTTGGCAGTGAGATCTAGGGTAATCAT
>JBAMIB010000119.1:7494807-7507263 GCA_037177415.1 Kaempferia rotunda | reverse complement strand
TTTTGAATACTTGTATCGAAAATTGGATACAAAAAAAGGGAAAGAGACATTTATAGAATAGCTAAAGCGAGAGAGAAACATAAGAGATGTATTAAAGATGAATACAGTTGGAGAGTGGTAGAAGAGTTATTTTTATTAATATTTTAATAAAGGTTTAAGTGACCAACTTAACTTAGGTAATTTAAGTAGGTTAAATGAGTATAGAAATTTAAATTTTTATCATAAAATTAAAATTTCAGAAGTAGAATAAGCTTTAAATGGGGTGCAAAATGAAAAAACTGTTGGACCGATATTCTAATAGAGGTATGGAAGTGCCTAAGCAAATAAGGTATTGAATGTCTTACAAAATTATTTAACATGATATTGAAAAATGAAAGAAATGATTAATGGAGGGTAAATATTCTTGTTCCCTTATATAGGACAAGGGAGACACAAAATTGTGCAAACTATAGTGATATTAAACTAATGAGTCATATCATGAAACCTTGAAAAAGAGTAATAGAAAAAAAGATTAAGAACGGAGACCAGTGATTGAAAATCCATTTGGGTTAATGCTTGCAAGGTCGACAATATAAACTATATATCTTTTCAGACAACTAATTGAATAGTATTCGGAGCAAAAGTAAGATCTACATATGATATTCATTGACTTAGAAAAAACTTATGATAGAATTCTTAGAGAAATTATATGGAAAATTCTAGAAAAGAAAGATGTTAACGTAGCATATATTGAACTAATTAAGGATATGTACGAGGATATAATGACTAGAGTGAAGACTTCAGGCGGATTAACTAAAGCATTTCTAATAAAGATAGGATTACACCAAAGATCAACTCTAAGTCCCTATCTTTTTACACTAATCATGACATATTTAAGATACAGTACCATAGTGTATGTTGTTTGTAGATGGTATTATTTTGGTAGATATGTTAAAGAGTAAATGCTAAACTAGAATCTTGGTGAGAAATACTAAAAGTTAAAGATTTATGCTTAGAAGACATAATATATGAAATTTAAGTTTAGTAACAGTAGACATAACGAGACAATTGTTAAGATAGGAGATGTCGAGTTGTCTGCAACTAAGAACTTTATGTATTTAGGATCATATTTGTAAAATGATGGAGGGATTAGAATACAAGTAAGATAGTTAAAATGGAGGAGAGCGTCGGTGTTTTATATGATTGTAAAATACCTCTACAACTTACAGGAAAGTTTTACAAAATGACGGTGAGAGCTTGTCGAAACAATGTGTGACACCAGGCAATGGTGGAATGGAAGTGTGCTTGCTCTCATAATTTAAGTCTTTACATATTCTAATGCAGGATGAACTGTGTGAAGAACTATAATGGTGAAGAGCTTGTCGAAACAATGCTGCATGATTCTTACATTTGATGTGATCAGGAAGATATCTCATAGATCAGTAGCAGCGGTCTAGAATTGACCAATATATGTAGTGATCTCTATGTTGGACTTTTGCTACTGTGTATAAATATCACAGGCTCAAAATCCATCACCTAAATATAAAACTCTAGCTAGTGTCCAAGTCTTGTATTATGAAAAAAAGTATTGAAAGATGCTCATGAGGCTAGGATCTATGGATTACCAAAGAAGTGCAATCAATTGAACATCAATCTGCTCCCATGTGGCTCTGATAAACTTGAAAATATTGGTTGCTTGGATTGTAAGGTGTTCCAGGTAACCTTGATTCATGAACTAGATATGAACTGCCACAGTCATGTGGTATAATTCTTCCCATTAAGTTTTTGATTGGTGATATTCATGAATCATGAAATCTTCAAGGAATTAGTAGACCGAACTGTTGGTGATGTGGTTGAGGAACTTTGCATTTTGAGATATGTTTAAAGACTTTTTTGTTCAAGGAGAAGAAGTCAGCCTGCTCACAAATCAGCATAGGAATTAGTGAAACTGGTGTAATGGCTGGCTATTGTTCCCAATTTGTTGCAGAAATCCTCCAAAAAAAAAAGTTACAAAATCACTCCATAACCTGATGTGGATAACGTTTGGCAGAAATTCTGAGAAATCAATCCCAATGTGATATTGTTATCTGATGCTAATCTGATTATCTCGACCAAATTTGATGCTACTCTGATGCTTCAATCTCAAAATTATTCTTCGACCAATCTTTCAATCTGATGCTCTCGTCAGGCCTAATCTGCTACATGAATCCTGTCTGAAGATGACAGATTGGCTGGGTGATGATGTCTTGGAAATGGTAGCAGATGTGAGAGCAAATTGACTGTTTGGCGACACACTCATTTGGGAATCTGATGCTCTTGTTGATCCTGTGATTGACATTGATGTGGAGGGATAGTGCGATTAGATTGAATTAGGTTGGTTTGGGTGCCATGAAGAGATGAGATATCATGTACATGAGAAAGATTAGGGTCCTTTCTATGTGTGTATTATTCATCATAATTTTACATGGAGACCCTTGCATTATATAGTATTTCCAAATACATTTCTATAATTGCATTAAGGTTCCTAATACTAATTATAGGGACTTATTTGTGAATTAAAGTGTTTGAATATGAATATAATATTATGATGATGAATAATATATATGGATAGAAGAGTCTACTCCAGGTATACGAAACCTGTGATCTTGTTACGGGAAAGGAGGAAAAATCTAAACGCTAAGCTTTGGGCTTCTCTAGTTGCAGAGTTGAGAGAGAATTTTTATTCAATTCAAAAAGAATCATTACACTCCAATATGACACTGATTCACTAAGGGGTGCTTGGTAGGCGGGTTCAGGAGGTTGGAATGAGAATGAAATCTGTTTCATTCTCATTCTTGATGCTTGGTAGACGGGAATTAGAATCAATGTATAAGTATCATACCCTCAATTTCATAACTCACACCCCCTTGGTTATCGTTAAACCCATTCCCTCCTCAATCAAACCCATTAACATTTCCATTTCCAAATATATATCAAGCACCCCGTAAGGCTACGTTTGGTGTGGGGTAATCAACCTTTTAATGTAATCAAGCTTATATTACAATATTGATTATTTTATTTGGTACAGTTTTAAAGCTGTAATGTTATGTAATATAATATAATGTAATATGGATTACAAAAAATAATAAAGTTTTATAATATGGACTACACGACCAATAACATGTAATCCAATTACATTCCAAACTCAATATTTAACTAAAATTTAAATGTCAAATATACCCCTAGTCCTTTTACTACACCAATCAGTCGCTAACACTATCGCCGCAGCCGCCATCACAGGGCTGGTGGCGGCAGAGGTCGCAAGATATTTTTGTCATTTTATAATAATACGAATTACATTCCTTTTAAAAATAATAGACACTAAACAAAAGAATGTAATCATCTTTGTAATTAAAGATTACATATATAGTATACAACTCTTTTACCAAACGTAATAATGTAATATTAATTACATTACAAAGTTTATTGCATTACAAGCTTGATTACATTACCCCTAGTCAAACATAGTCTAAGTAGCTCACTTGACTAAACTTTGTATGTTCTAATACTCATCTAACTACTGTTTCTAACACTGCCCCATGCTTAAACTTGATTCAATCATAATACCAATTGTGAGGTCCTAGTACAGAGGTGGTACATGTCACTCTCATGATATGAATATGAAAGTATAGATTGGAGCTACTAGACTTAAATTTTTAAGTAAACATTCAATTTGTACTCTCTAGTAGAGATTAGAAATTGGTGCGGTGATTTCATATTTGTCTTTATCTATTAGATCCTTGACAACAAAGTAATTCTGGCACGACATTGCTATTCATTAATGCTTGAGTCTTTTGTTTCCTGTTGAATTTTTTGTACTAGCTGTCTTCTGTACATAGTCATGCTTCAAATTACTTATTAAATGAAGTACAAATGGATGTTTTTCTAGACATGTCATCACAGGAAATTCCAGCATCCAACTGTATCTGAATCCAGTTTTTCATGAATGTAGACTTGGTGCCACACCTGTGATGGAGTTGATGATTGCTGCAGGAAAGGCTGTTCCGCAATTACAGCTAGAACATGGACTTGCTATTGACCGTGTTTATACTGGATCATTTATGACTTCACTTGATATGGCAGGTCAGCTTATCCAAGAAGCTCCAGTCTTCAATGTTTCTTAGCACTAATCAATAAGACTGTATTTGAACAGGATTTTCCATTTCCATTATGAAGGCTGATCCAGCAATTCTGGCTCGCTTGGATGCCCCAACTCTGGCTCCATGTTGGCCTGTTGGTGTGGAAGGTAATTCCCCATTACTTTGTATAGTTACATTATTTATTCAATTTCATCTAAACGTACATTTGTTATAAGCATGAACCCATGGGAATGAGCAACTTTGTTTAGTTTGAATTTTATATTCTATCCATATGATTTCCTTAATATCATTGGACCTTATGAATTTTCCATTTGTATGATTGTTCGTAATTTACCATGATTAATGTTCGACAACCTAGAGCACCAATTTCATTCTTTCCGATGTGATGATTGAGATGTGAATATTATCGAAGCTACTATCCAAGTGTTTGACAAATTTGAATATGTTTTAGTATTACAGAACCTATCTGTAAAATGAATAAAAATGTTTACTGTTCAACATAAATTTAATTGTCATATTCTTGAGGCTTCTAAATGATGATTTACCAAGTAATTCATATTAGTCAAGTGTTCTTCATTTTACAATGTATTTGGAATATGAAGGCTGTAAAATATAGGTGAAGCATATTTGACTAATGGACTCTGCATATGAACTCATTGTCACAAAAAGAACAGAATGATCCATGAGCTCTCAAGCTAGCTATGTGATGCATTGAGATCAAGATTCCATGCCTTGACATTAGTTAGTGGCAACTAAATGCTGATGTTGACTATTGTATTTTGAGTCTACTGCTCTAGTGTATAGTGCTTAGTTTATCTGGTTTTAGATCAAGTAACAAACAATAAATAAGTCGAATTGTCTCACTAAGTCAATGGGCTTTTTATAGAATGTTTTCATATCCAAGATAGTTTATTTGGCTATTATTTTCCTTGTTACTGTATACTTGTATGGAGTTGTTGGTTACATTGCTGGTTGCATTCAGTTTTTACCTTGTCAAGATCTAGTCTGTTGAACTGAGGTAGGTAATGTGAAGTTGTAGGTGATCGACCGCCTGCCAAAATTCCTGTTCCAGTACCAGCATCAAATGCAAGTAGCAAAAAAGAGGTAGAGCATCAATTTTGTGTAGTACTTCTGCTTCACTTTCCTGTTGGAAACAGTCTTTTCAAAAAACAGTTGAAGTCTAGCTCTCTGTCTAAGATGTTGACAATATATTGCTTATTTTGAGAGGAAAGATGTTGCTTCTTTAATATGCTTCCAGTCTACAACTTCAACATCAACAAGCCATGTTAGTCCCATCTATATGAGATCAATTATATGGATTTTATCCTTCCATTGAACTATGCTAGGCATATCACTAGTAATCAATCATTTTTTTTTTTGTTTCTGCAACTTGTTTCTTTAATCATCTTTTACCCACTACATACTCAACTCTCTCCTACACCTTCAGCTCCAATTAATTCCTGTTTAACTATAAACTTATCAATATTTTATAACATGCCTACATTTAACCTAGTTTTTCTCATTTTTTCTACTGTACTTACATCTAATTCTCTTGTCTAATAATTGTTAAGGGGGAAATTATTAGGCTTATTGGTTAGTCCCCACTCTCTCTCTCTCTATATATATAATATATATAACCTTGTGCATTGGCATGCGAATGAGTAGGTCACAAACTCTCCCTTATCTAAGTTGTTTCCAACTGTTGCAAATATATTTATTTTAGGACGTCATGAAGACTTAGTCAGTAAATCTATTAATATCCTTCAAACAAACAAATGAAATGATTATCTTCTTAGATTGTACCTTTTCCCAAACAAAGTGTCACTTGATCTGAATTCCTCTCTTGTTAAATATTGGATTGAAAGGTGTGTGTGGCAGCTTAATTATGACATAACATCTGCATGGATAAAGACAACTTGTATCTCAGCAATTGATGCCCTATTTGCATAGCAGTGTAGCGAAGGAAGATACTCTATACAATTTTAGGTGACATTTTCTCTACCTGGGTTTAAGAGAGGAACAAAATACAACTAAACGGAATCAGGAAAGATCCTATATATGATATCAATTGCGAATAAAATGTTGAAGGGAATTTGACCATGATTAACAATATAAGATATGCCATTTATAAGATACATGCAATGACAACTGCATCATTCAAAAATCTGTCTGGAACTTCCATGTGAAGTAGTAATGTGCAAGCTATCTTGATTGGGTGTCTATTTTTCTCTACAATGCCATCGGAAATAAGTATAGGATGACTAATAAGGATACATTGGCTAGAAAAGAACTGGAACTTATGAGAAATATACTCATTAGAATTGCCACTAGTTTAAACAATAATAAACACATCAAGTTGAGTTTTTATTTCAATTACAGTGGCACACAAAGAAATGTTTTCAACATTATTAAGCTAATGTATTGTCTATCAAGGTAAAAAAAAGTACGTAAAACCAAGCTCTGTACATACATAATTTGGAAGCCAAATTTTAGAATTGCACTAAAGAGAATGCTTTCGCAAGTATGGATTAAACATGCTTTCCTAAGTGACAAGGCTCACACTTAAGACTTCCTAAGAAACTGATGCTGAAGAATCTGAAGATTAAGATAAACTAGGGACCATTTTATATAAGTTTTGCAGAGTTGGATGAACAGGAGATTAAAGGGCGATTTAGCTTTAAGTGTATACGAAGACATCTCTCATGATCTAGAGGCTTCCATTTCTATATGAGAGATAGCTTCTTGCTCGAACAATATTCATCCCTTCATAAAAAATTATAAATAATACCCAAGAAAGGTATAATAGACTTATTAAACATCAATACACAACAATTTATTAAATGATGAAGAACAATGACTCTATTATATCCATGGCATGACTAATAAATTGACCTCATTCATAATGAAATAGAAAATACTAAAATATTAAAATGTAAAAATAACCAACTATGCATTAACAAAATAAATTGAATGGATTCTAGATAATGAGAGTGACTCCAAAGCTATCGCTGAGCATCTCTAAGCAATCGTCCATAATTTTGACCAAACTTCGAAAATCACCTTGAGTCTCTGAATTTGGAGGTCAAAGGGAAAGGAAAGTGAGTACAATGTGAAAAGTGGAAATAGGAGAGACTAGCATGAAAATATAAGGGTAATAACATAAGAGAGGGTAACGACATAATTGACAATTTATGTTTCCATGTTCTCAAGCACCATTTGATTATATTTTTTTTTCATGCCATTCGTATTTTATTCTCGTTTCATTAATTCTTGTTAATTTCTGATTTTCAACATTATACATAATATTCTTATTTTATTGAAGATTCAACTTTGCCCATGACGAACCAGTCATGGTCGTTCCAAGCCCGGATAAAGGAGGAGGGTTGCGTTAGGTTGTATGTCAGCGTTAAACTACGACAAATATTCAATGAATGTATTAATTAAACTATTGTGCTAATGCTAGGTTGTTCCCTGAAAGGAACGTGTTGCATAGTTCGACTGTAACATCTTGGCAATAACCAATACATCTCCAGAACTCAGGTATAGTGTTAAATGTACAAGAGTTCGCATTGCAGGTCTGACTGTAATGTATCAACAAGGACTGCTACATCTCCATGAGAACTTGAGTGTAGTGTTAAATAGGCAAGAGTTCTCACACCATAGGTTAGATAAGAACAAATATGATTGGAAAACTAATAGTTTAAAAATTTAGAACATGGAACATAGAAATCCTTATTAGTAAATTAATGGAGGTAGTAGATACGATGATTATGAGAAAAATTAATATTTTGTGTGTACAAGAGACAAAATGGGTAGGCAAGAAGGCAAAGATGATAGAGAATTTGAGTTTTAAGTTATGGTACCGGAAAGAATAAAATAAGAAATGGAGTAGTATTATTCAAGATAATTTGTTAAAGGGCGAAGTTGTAGGAGTAGTTAGAAAATGGGATAGAATTATAGCTCTTAAGATAATAATGACAAAAGAAACTATGAATATAATTAATGTATATGCACCGCAAGTAGAATTAGATGAAGCTACTAAATTAAAGTTTTGAGACGGCTTAGATGAAGTATTATAAAATATTCTGCTAAATGAAATGATTTTAATAGGAGGTGATCTAAATGAGCATGTTGGAGTGAAAAATGAGAAATATGAGAGGGTACATGGGGTTATGAGTTTGGAACGAGAAATGAAGAAGGAAAAACTATATTAGATTTTGTGATAGCATATAACCTTATATTAGCTAATATATTTTTTAATAAGAGAGAAGAACACTTAGTCACATTTAAAAGTAGGAATAATAAATAACAAATTGAGTTTCTTATAGTTTGGAAGAAGGATAGAAAAATTTGTAAAGATTGTAAGGTTATCCCGGGAGAAAGCTTAACTATGCAATATAGGTTAAGAGTGTTGGATACATGATTTAAGCATAGTATTAATAGAAAGAAAATATATATACGACTCCTAAAATTAAGTGGTTGAAGTTAAAGGATGGGAAACAAAATATATTCAAAGAGAATGTAGGAGTATAAACATTAGTTAAAATACACAGTGACTCTAATGTGACATGGGATAGGATAATATCAAAATTAAAAATAGTAGTTAAGATTGTACTCAGTGAGTCAAAGGAACATGCACCACTAAGTAATGAATCTTGGTGGTGGAATGAGAAAATACAAGAGAAAATGAAGGGAAAACAAACAACTTGTAAAGAATTATATATTTGTAAGAACGAGGAAATCTTAAAAAAAGTATACAGTAGCTAAAAAAGAGGCTAAGAAATTAGTAAATGAATTAAAGAATAAAACTTTTGAATGATTATATCAAAAATTGGATACTAAAGAAGGGGAAAGAGATATTTATAAAATAGTTAAAATGAGAAAAAGGAAGGCAAGAGATCTTATTCAAATAAAATGTATTAAAGATGAATGTAATAGATTACTAATAAATGATGGAGAAATAAAAGAGCGTTGTAAGAGATATTTTTATCAACTTTTTCATAAAGGTTTAGGTGACCAACCTAACTTAGGAAATTTAAGTAGGTCAAATGAGTATAGAAATTTAAATTTTTATCGTAAAATTCAAACTTCAGAAGTAGAACAAACTTTAAATGGGATACATAATGGAAAAGACGTTTGGTCAGATGATATTCTGATAGAGGTATGGAAGTGCCTAGGGAAGCAAGGTATTGAATGATTTACAAAATCATTTAACATGATATTGAAAACGAAAAAAATGTTTGTTCAATAGAGGGTAAGTACTCTAGTTCTCTTATATAAGAACAAGGGAGACGTACAAAATTGTGTAAACTATAGGGGATTAAACTAATGAGTCATACCATAAAACTTTAGGAAAAAGTAATAGAAAAAATATTAAGGAATGAGACCACGGTGACCAAAAATCAATTTGAGTCCATGCCTAGAAGGTCGACAATAAAAATTATACATCTTTTTAGACAATTAATTAAAAAATATCGAGAGCAGAAACAAAATTTGTATATGGTATTCATTGCCTTAGAAAAAACTTATAATAAAGTCCCAAGAGAAATTACATGGAGAATTTTAGAGAAGAGAGGTGTTAACTTAACATATATTGAACTAATTAAAGATATGTACGAGGATGTAATGACCGGAGTAAAGATTTCAAGCGGAGTAACTGAAGCATTTCCAATAAAGATAGGGTTACATCAAGGATCAACTCTAAGTCCTTATCTTTTTATATTAATTATAGACGAACTCATTGCACACATTTAAGACACAGTACCGTGGTGCTTGTTGTTTGCAGATAATATTGTTTTGGTAGATGAAACACGTGAAGAAGTTAATGTTAAACTAGAATTTTAGCGGGAAACACTAGAAGAGAAAGATTTTAGGCTTAGTAGAATAAAGACAGAATATATAGAATTTAAGTTTAGCAATATTAGACGTAATGAGACAATTGTTAAGATAAGAGATGATGAGTTACCCAGAACAGAGAGATTTAAATATTTAAAATCATTTTTATAAAATGATAGAGGGATTGAGAGAAATATTTTACATTGAATACAAGCAGGATGGTTAAACTGGAGGAAAGCGTCGGGTGTTTTACGTGATCGTAAAGTACCTCTAAAATGTAAAGAAAAATTTTACATAATCACAGTTAGACCTGTTATGTTATATAGAGTTGAATGTTGGGCTATGACTCGAGCACATGAGCAGAAGATAAGAGTTGCAGAGATGAGGATGTTAAGGTGAATGTGTGGATATGCAGGGATGGACAGAATAAGAAAATGACAGCATTAGAGAGAAAATCAGAGTTGCATCGATTGAGGAAAAACTCCAAGAGACACGTTTAAGATGGTATGCACATGTACTTAGACGATCAATAAAAACTCCTGTTAGGCAATGTGAAACTATGACAAACACACATATCAAACGAGGAAAAGGAAGACCACAAAAGACTTGGTTAGCAATAATAAAATAAGATATAATTTATTTAAGTATAGATGGTGATATAGTAAGAGATATAGCTCAATGACGTTCAATGGCGTAAAATGATCCACATATCTTACCCCACCTAGAGAGGAGTTGTTGTTGTTGTTTTTGTTTTGTTTATAAGATCCCTTAATACAGATGAATTCCTTCAGGTTCTGTAAATGGTGCTAACAGCAAAGAACTTGCAGCACAACCTGATGTTGATGGGTTCCATGTTGGAGTTGCTTCGTTGAAGGTGTGTAACTTTTTGTTTTCTTAACTTCCACTTTGGTATTTCCATTTTTAATTATCAGAGAAAGGACGGAACCATTTAATGTTTGCAATTGTTAAACCTCTATTGGTTTACTTTACATTAAAGTCTTTGACTTGGTCCATACAATTATATTCAATCAAATACTTTGCGGGCAACTCCTGCAATATTACTGACAATTATTTGTCCTTCAAACGGTAGAATATGTCCATGATCATTGTCATTTTCTGGAACTACTTGAATCATATATTTGTGTCTTCCTGATCAATATTTTTCACTATGAGTTTAATCATTAGATGATGCATCTTGAAACTAAGAATTCATTCTTTTCTTGTTGGTTATGTTACCTTGAATCTCATCCTCTTTTTCCTGTTTTTTTTCCCAGCCGGAGTTTGTGGACATCATCAATGATGCTACTATTAAATCCTCTGCTTGAGAAGTCTTTAGACTCTTTTTCAGTTGAAGGCCTACGACCTTTGTGTTTGTATTGCAAACTTTTTTTCAGTCGAGCTACCTCCTTCTTGCTTGTAACTGAAATGAACCAATAATTTCCTAAGTCATGTACGAAGGACTATTTATTTGATGTGTCCAGTAGTTTGGTGTGAAGAAATAATGAGGATTGAGTTGCAACTAGTTAAATATGCTTGCCTTCTGTCAATTGTTCACTAATGAATACTACAGTATATGATATTGGCAATTCTGGTGCAATTGAACTGAACCTGCCGCATTATGTCATTTGTATGAGTTGATTCTTAAACTTGAGTTACAAAACACAAATGCACGAATCCAATGTAGTTGACTGAAGCAGATGCGGTTGCTTCTGGCAGAGTTGGCAGTGGAGGATGATATGGTGCGATATTGGTGGTTTCAAGGTTTGTATAAGATCGGCGGTTATGATGATGTGGTGGTCAAAGTCAAAGTCTTAGAGTATGGTCGTAAGTGCAGGTTTAGTCTCCTAAGATGATCTCCCAAAGCTTACTAAGGGCTTAGCGCACCATATCTTATGGTCGTAAGTGTTTAGCCCAATGATAACTGCCATAACGCCGATCGGATTTTTTAGTGATTACTCTCTACTTTGTAGGCATTACATTCACCCGATCGGTTTGGTACCGATTAAATCTTCAAACACTCAGTATCACTTAATCAAAGTGATCATTCTCTACCTTGTGAGTTGGGATCCTCTGTCCCACTTTACCCGTGTCTCCTTGTCTCATTTACTGATTAGACGGACCACATCAGATTATGCATCATTGAGATCTGACATGGTCTTATGTGATCCGTCCAATCAGTGAATGTGACATGGGACACCTAGTAAAGTGGGACCAAAGATCCCAACTACTAGTAGGCAAGGTTCTTGCTCCTGTCTTCAGTTCTTCTATCCAACTCAGCTTCCGGAAGAGAATCACAAGAGGAAGAGATCGTGGTGCTTCAGAGAAAGATTGAGGACTTGAAGGTGTGAAACAGATGAAGAAGCTGAGAAATTGGCGCGAAGCCTTGAAACAAACCACGACTTGTGCCTTGCTTCAAGTCCTTGATTCCGTAGCAGAGATGAAGAATTCATAAAATCCTGAAAACACCAAACAAGCTCGCTGAGGAGCTTCTTTAGACATCACT
>JBAMIB010000119.1:7469430-7481281 GCA_037177415.1 Kaempferia rotunda | reverse complement strand
CCTTTCCTATTTCTATTTCCCTAAACATTAAAATCCCTAAACATAAATTTAATTTATGTGTTATGTTAATGAAAATATTTTTATCGTGTTGATTTTATAATTTTTTTATATGAAAGTACACAAAGGGTTTTATTTTTTTGCACCGGACCCTTTAAAATCTAGGGCCGGCCCTGCTCCACGGAGTGCTGTTTTTCCAAAAACAGCTACCCACGATAGCTATTTTTCTGCTACAGAGCTGTTTTTTAAAGAACAGCTTCGCGGTGGCGCTATTTTTTTCAAAATAACATCACACTAAATGCAGGAGAGAGACTGTAGTCTGCATTCATGAGAAAGAACAGAGAATAAAAAATTTCAATTAACGCTGCGTTGGCTCTCCACATCAGATGTCACCTATGTTCGTGCATATAAGAGTGTGCAGGGTAGAATTATTTATATATACACATATCTTACCCTGTACAACACTGGTGGGCGACCTTCACATGCAAAAAGCTCCAGACACCTAGAACTGTGAGAATTGCCCATATAGGTGATATATATATATATTGTGCGTCGCACCGTGCGTGACTGTGCGCGCACAGCATATCAACGTGTTATTACTGATTTTTCTTCGTTTTGTATTGGGAGGGATAATGTTATTTGTTCATCATCTGTTATGGGCTTTGTTTGTTAGGATTGGTTTATTTTTGTTGTTTTTATCCAAATTGATATTTTTTTATCGTGGTATGAGAATTTTACTTAATTTGTATGTTGAAAAATGTCTTGGAACGCTTGGTTGGACTTAAATTTTAGAAATTCAGTACATTCGGTCTAAAAAGAATTGATTAATATTTTATCGATTAAGTTAGTTTGATTTATTCAATTTTTTTAAAAACCAATTAGTTTGAAAAAATTTAGATGGTGTATTTAATCTTAAATTTTTAATTACTTTCAGTGACTTTTATAGATTTTAAAATTCTAAATGTATTCAATCTAGAATTTTATAAACAATGTTAAATCTTTTAATTGAATACACCCCTTTTAATTTGATTTGTTTGATTTTGATCAATTCGGTTTGATCAATCTGGTTTAGAACAGATTTGCTATAATAGGCTAGAAATTAATTTTTGACGGGTCCATATTCTAAGAGAAAAAAATCCTTCCACCCTTAATTACTTAATTTAATTTATAATTTATCTTCCTTCACCTATTTTAAAGATAGAATTATGAAAAATATCTGAGATTAATGTAACTATTAATAAAAAATAATGTCGTCCCTTCAAACAGCAGACCAGATCTCCTAGCTAGTTCGTAATCCCTGATCCTCTCCTGGTTAGTAATCATGAGGCCTGTTGGATCAAATCAGGAGGGATTAATATATGGATCCATGATATAATCCAACAACCATCTTGATTTAGACCAAGAGGAGATCAAAGAATGCGAATCAGAGAATCTGTGCTCCCAAAACAGTCCATGCACTCTCAAAAAAGATAAATCACGGAGTATCATTTTTTTTATTTATCATCGAACAGACTTAATATCATCCACTGCTTTCTATAGATTTAAACTCTCTAAATTAACAAATTATGAAGTCTATGTATCCAAAAATTGTCTCGTTGATGGACACTAATATAGAAGCTTCTTTCAATGATGTGGTTGACCCACTTGTATCGATTAACACGTTATTTAAGAGTACTGAAATTGTTGAATAAATTTCCTTCCATGCTTTAATCAACCTGTAATGGTGTAATTTGAGAGAAAATAAAATAAAATATAAAGAGAGAGAAAGAGTTGGAGATAATGAGATCTGAATTCCTTTTACTGTTGTTAATTGTATCTCTTTTTTATATTTATATGATTGATCCTTTGATCCATACGATTGTCTGTTTCGTAAGAGAGGGTTCGTTGTGGTACAAATTTTAGAGGGGCTTTATTGGTTTAGGCCTATCTGAATCCGACGATGCTATGTTGCAGTTTCATTGTAGCAAAGATGATTATACTCATTTTAAATGTCTGTTCTTCATAATTCTTCTTATACGGTAAAAGGTGATTCGTTCGCTCTAGCACCTCCGTCAACTCGTCGCCAGACCAACACGGAGGAAGTAAATCACGGGTGTCTTCATAATCCTTCTTAGATTATATGAATGGAGATAATTATGAATTAATTTATAGCTGATTGCCAAATAATTATGAGGTAGGAGGGTTTTTTAGAGCATATATCCATCAAAAATTAATCCCTATCATATTGTAATAAACTTGTGACCCTTTAATTCACTGAACACCTCATTAGGACTGCTGTGCTCTGTTCTACGTACAGGATGTCTGTCCTCTGCATGCTGGTCTTTCAATTTTGGTCATACCCGACAGCGGTTGGGGCCAACTGTAACCCATCCTAGTCAGAGTCATGCATAGAGATGGTCGGGCCTTTGGTCTTTTAAGGGATTAAACCCATCGTGGAAAGCGTGAGGAAGTCTGAGACATGTTGCGTAAAAAGCTTCGTCATAGCCATGAGAACAACCTTGGGAGCTCAGGACATCGAGTTGGAGCACTCAGGTTGCTGAACACTTTAAATGTTCATTGGCTGCTCGTGTTGAGCACTCTGGAGAAATACTAAGTACTTGAGTTGTGCCCCTAGCTTGAGGGTTTGGGCTACAAGGTTTGTTGGTGTGGAGCCGAGCCATGTAGACTAGGCTTGCTAAGTTAGAAGAGGTATCATAAGTCCCCTTTCAAGTCGGATCACGAAACCGACTTAGAGAACTCAAGAGCTCAAAGTGGGGGCTTTGACAGATTAGCGTGTTAGAGCATCATGTTCGATTGTTAGGTCATTGCTGACCTTCCATTTGAAAAAAAAACTGAATAAAAAACTTAAATCATTATAGAGGCGAAATTTGAGGTTTGTAGTTTAGGAGCAATAGTGAACTCCTACTTTCTCATGGGAACCATTATGGTGTTCTAGCACCTTTAGCTTCCCTTTGTTGATGTAATTGATCTCTTGTTAAGGTTATTTGTTCGATTTGAGTTTTAATATTTGATCAACATATTTGATAGTTGAGCGAGATATCAAGTAGGTCAAGATAGAGAGAGATATTAAGTAAAATGGGAGGTTGTTAGAGAGGACTATTGTTGGATCAATCGAGCTCAGGTTAAGGTTAACTAAAATTGATTTGAGTTTCAATGTTTGATGGTTGAGTGAAAAATCAAGTGGGTCTGATTGATTGAATACGAAAACTCTTAATTGAAAAACTTAGGAAAGACTTGTTTGTCTAAGTTTTTTTTTTTGGTGTATTTTACAAAGAACAACAGTGAACCACCACTGTCTTTGGGAAGAACCATCGCATTTAACCTAATTTTAGGTCAAATCGTGATATCTCAATTGACTGACCGACTTGATAGTGGACAAGTCCAAGTGGGTCAAGTGTGATTGAACACTTGATAATTGGACGTTCAATAGAGAGTTGACAAGGGTGAAGTCCAAGTGGGTCACGGTCGACCGAATACTTGACAATTGAAAGTTTAAGAGGGAGTTGACAAGAGAAGAGTCCAAATGGATCACAATTAACCAGATACTTGATGGTTGGAAGTCCAACAAAGAGTTGGCAAAAACAAATCCAAGTTGATCATAGAGGACCGAACACTTGACATGAGAAGTGAGGTCCAAATGAGTTATGAAAGACCGGACATTGTTGGTGCAGAGAGCACCAAATAATCGAACTTGACTTTTGATATTGGTAAAAGGTTCAAAGTTAAGCTTAATTGTGATCTAACAAGGTTAATCAAGTGTGCAAGTATTTAACATGGGAAGTCCTAGAAGGTCAAGATGACTGGACACTAGATAAGTTAAAGACCTAGTAGGTCAACGAGATCAGATACCAGGCAAGGAAACCTTAGTAGATCAAGGAGACCAAGCAACTAAGTCTAGATGGTTCAGTGGATTGAACATCTAGTAGGAAGGATTTGATGGGACAGAAAGGACTGAAGGTCAAGTTAGAAAGTCCTTGGGCCAAGTGATCGAATGTTAACAGAACCCAAACAGATCTGAATGACTAAAGGTTGGGTCAATGGTAAGTTGAGGTAAGTTGCTAGAATAGAGTGGTTCGTTTGGAAAGAAGAACGGGTAAGGTTGTGTCGTCTTTATCGATATAGCCTTAAGAGGTGATCCAACTAAAGGATTCACTCGAATTCCGAAGTTGAAGTCAGATAATTAGGCAATTGTCAAATTCAATAATCATGCTCTAAATTTTATACCGTGCTAACTGATCTTTGCAGGATCAATATACCCATTGGCCGGATTGTGAGGATCAGTCGATTGAATGTTGGTTTTTCAGTCAGTTCTCTTGTGAGTTGACATGGCATCTGACATGGATTGGATAAGTCCCGGATTGTTGACGTGGCAGAAGATAAGGATGTTGTGCTGACATGGTGAAGGGATAAATTAAGTTTGATTGGCTGACGTTCAGAGGGACCAATCAAGGATAAGGACCATGATGCTCACGTCGCAAAGGATTTTCATCAATAAGCTAACGTGGCAAAAACGGGTTGGAGGATAGCCAGATCGGTAGATCGATCAACTGGATCTAGATTCGGTTTCTAAGGCAATCAATATACCGATCGATCAAGCGGATTGATAGACCGATCCGGGTCTTTAAAAGAAATCCTTGAGCTGAGACTTCATCATCAATTTTCAAGTGCTCCTACCCTCATCTCGCTCTGAAAGGTTGTGCAATAATACTTAGATAGTGAGGACTAATCGACTGTTGGGCATCAGACAACATTAGAGGTTGGAGGATTGAAGGCTATAAAAGGAAGGTCTGTTTGAAGCTTAAAGGTTAGTGAAAATAAGGTTGGTTTATATTCTTGTTAGAGCTTCTTCCTTTTTCTATAAGCTTTTTGTAATCCGTTGTAAATTTCTTGTGCTTATAAGAGATTTTCATCCTCAAAATAGTTGTACGAGAAGGTGAAAGATAATAGCGTTTTGAGAGCAATCCACTAACGAATCATAAGCTATGGAGTAGGAGTCTAGTGGCTGCTAAGCCATGTTAAACAACTTGAGTTGGCGATCTTGTAAGTGTGATTGTGTTTATGTTTTACTTCTCTACTAATCCTTGAGACCTTGCTGGGAGTAAGAGCAGATAAAATTGCATTAGTAGATTATGATTATTGCAATTCACTACTCTCTAGCTTAGCCATTAGGTCCTAGTAAATGTCCTAATGAGTTAGGGTGATTAACGTTAGACAATGGACGAAATATAGGATAAATTGCCTTAGGCATTAGAAGTCTTAGCAGGTGAAATCAACTTGGTAGAGGATGAAGTCTTTGTAAATTGAGGAACGAGGCAATCCCACAAATATTGTTAGGTAGAACTACAGTTTAAGTCAATTGATAAAGCTTAATAATTGATAAGTCATCGAAAGATTTTTTTTTTAATATCGGATTTAGTTCTCTCAAGCGATTAATCCTAGAGGTGACCAGCTCAGTCCCATAAAAAACTTTTATCGATTATCAGAGTAAATTAAAAAGTACAAATGGAGACCCATCTAAATAGTTAGCATTATTAAACTCACTTCTCACGGGAGGGAAAATCTCCTACAATATGTCATAGTTGAAATTTAAACTTTAAATCTTTTAATTATTTATTGAAGGACTTAACATTGCACCATTAGCCAGACTGAAATAATCAATTTAGATTCAAGCGAAGTGATGATGTGTCATGTTTGATTGGACTGATGCAAATAATTGACAAATTAGGAACCAACCAGCAAGTGTGCAAACCCAAACCTAGAAGCAATGGAGGATATGGTGTTCTAGAGTCGGCTGATAGAGATTGGCAATCAACTGATAAAACCTAATAGTTAACTGATAATGCAGAAAATTACATGCCATCATAGAAGGAGGAAGGCTTAAAGATTTCTACAACATTTATGATCGATTCTAGGGAGAGTGTTGCTAGATTCCACGGCTATGTAAGCAATTCACAGTAACAAAAAGTAACCAAAGTTTCTTCGGTGTAATATTTATTTCTTATGTTATTTTAATTCTTAGTTGTATTTTTGTATTCTTTATAGTTGTTGTAAGAACAATAACAGTAGAAGGTCGCCGGAACATATCCAAAGAGAAAAAATATTAGTTTAACAAACAAATTAGTCGTATTCTTAATTCATTTATACATTTGTATTTTGTATTTGTTGTTCTACTTGATCCTGTTGTGTTACAAACAAATTATAGCCATGAGCACGATTAAACAATGAAAAATGTAAGTAGCTCCAATGGATAATCAAGAAATCTACAATTTAAATTTTAGCTGCAGCGTACTAAAGAGAATTTTCTCTAGAAATGATTGGACCTAAGAATGTTGATTCTCTGTGATGTGGGGTGGATTGAAATGAATGTGGAGCAGGGGAATTTTGGATTTTCAGTTGTTATCCCTTTTAGGGTTTTACAATGTTAAAGGAGAAGGAGGGGGAGACACGCCGCTTGCCACCGCCTCCGACGCAGATCCAATTTTTGATCCCCGTTGTGATCCTCCTCTAACACATATCCGACCTTAATGGTCGCTGCGATCTTTTTTTAATGCATATCCAACCTCTGATCCCTTCTGCGGTACTCCTCTGATGCATATATGGCATTCGATCACTACTACAATCTTCTTCCGATGCAAATCTGACCTTCGATCCTCGCTACTATCCTCCTCTGATGTCTGCGATCTTCCTCCGACACAGATCCAACCTCCAATTGCCACTGAGATCTTCCTCCAATCCAGATCTAGCCTCCGATCTCCGCTATGACCCTACTCCGACATACATCTGGACTCTGATTGTCACTACGATCTTCCTTTGATGTAGATTCAGCCTTCGATCCTCGTTGTGATCCTCCTCCAACGCAGACTTGGCCTCTGATTGCCACTGTGATCTTCCACCGATGCAGATCCTACCTCTAGATTTCAACTGCAATCCTCCTCTAATGCAGATCCGGCCTCTGATCACCGTTGTGATCTTCCTTCAATGCAGATCGAGCTTCCAAGCCCTGTTGATCTCAATCTAGTTCATTTTCGTGCGGTCCCACTGTTTAGATGCTCCGACTCACAGCCCACTCTTTTGAGTCATAAAATGTTCCGTCCCCATAGACCAAGGTATGCTTACGTACGTGCACATAGACTCATATACAGGTACATATGCCTCATCATGCATTTCAATATGTTACTATTCTTCATTTATTCTTTGTCAGAGACTGACAGAAGCATCGGAGTGGATAAGTCGAGACCCTTCCTCCTCTATTCTAACACCTCCTTTGCTCCATTACTCCTCACAGGCATTTTCGGATACCTCATCCTCCTCCTTGCTCTCCTAACGATGAGGATAGCCCATCCTCTTTTCATCCTGGTCAGGGTGACTTAGTCAACATTCCAGGCTACTCATAGGTGAGTTGACCATCGACGTTCTCAAGCACGATAAGTTTGGATGGGTCTCTATGAGTGCTTTCAGATTTACCTTGATGGTCGGTTGGAAATTCTATGGGGTCGAACGATATTAACTCTCAGGATTAATCAATTTGATGAATAGAACATTGAGTGCCAACTAAAAAAAATCTAACAAAAAACAGACACACTCTTCGTGATTCTATTAATAGTTTAATTTTAACTCGTATTTGTATCTACAATCACAAATTGTGACAAGATGTTAGACAATCAAAAACTATAACAACTTTCACCTCATAGATTGATATAGTTGGTACCTATATAAGTATTTGCTCTAATAGATCTTGACGAAGTTAATTTCCAATAGATGCAAAATGTTTCATTTGATGTCTTATCTCATGCAAAGGATAGCTGCACTCGGGTAAATGCCCTCGTAATTTATCCACTTTCAGTTGCCTTAGAGACGTCGCTAAAGTGAAGACTTCACTTTTTGCTCCAAAAATTATAATAACTTTCACGGTTTACCTTACCCCCTACATGCCCTACTATTAATTGCTTGATGAAGTTCTTGTGATTTATATGCCTATATCTAACCGAGGAGTCGACCATTAGCAGACGATATTGGACCGTCTGAAATGAACGTTATCACATTTTAACTTTTAGCTATGTATGCGACTAAACCTTTTGTAATTACCATATCAAATTATTTTTATTTACAAAAAGGCCCTTTACAATAACATCATGCCCTATTATGTGTAATTTTCTAGATGAAAATTTTCTTTTATAGTACTGTAGCGTTCCACATTTAATTTAATTAAGGTAATAGTGTTGCAATCAAATTAATATGTTTAGGAGTAAATCAATCGTCAATCGATTTTCTATCAAAAGGAGTTTTCAGCTCGTTATCTTATGAGCTCTTATTTTTAAAGTCTTCTTCATACATATAATGCTAAAGTTTAGTAACTCCTACCTTCTACAATCTATATATGCAAACTTCATAAGATTTTAAAATCCTAGATATCCTTTCCAAACTACGTACTACTACTACTACAATTCTGTGTATTTCAAGGACATATATACAGGCGCATCCGAATTGAAGAAGAGTGAGTCTTGGAATTGCTATCGTGTGATTTAGAAGTTAATTAAATAGTCTCTTAGCTTATAAAAAAGGGGTAAAATTGAATGTAATAGATCATTCTCTGATTCAATATTTATATTGACGGGAACTAGTGTACCAAACTATTATTTTATATATATATATTTGCATCTGAATTAAAATCACTGAGGAAAAAGTTTGTGAATATATATCTAGAATAGTATAGATATTTATATTAAACATATATATATATATATATATAGCTAGGCTAGCTATATCTACAGGACTGTCCCTGTAACTTTCTTCCAAACAAAATTTTACAAACTCGATCGATGAGCGTGGACCATGCACTCACATGACACTGCATGCGTTGGGATTCTCATCGCTGAAGAGGGACATATACGTGACATCCGGCGCGCTCGGAGGCGCCGACGCCGCCGCCACGTTTCTGACGAAACCGGCCGGCGCCTTCTTGTCGTATGCTCCGGCGGCGTAAGGATACGCCACCAGGTTGTAGGGAACGTACGGCCATGGCTCCGCCTTCTTCCCTGCGTTCGTTATCTTCCGTATCACATCCTTTGCTTCGATGTGCCCCGTCACCGTCACCCTGCTTATTTTCTTGTTCACCACCACACTCGTCACGCCTGCACAAACAAACAGACGCAACATCAACTAGTTTAATTAATCAATCCCCCACTGTTGGCAAGCAAGCTAATCTTCCTTTAATTCACCGATTAATTAATTCCTACCTCTCACTGATTTAACCGCATGCTTCACTTTCCTTTCGCAGCCATCGCAGTCCATCTTTACCTTCAGATCAACAGTCTGCCGGATGCAGAGATCAGTTAATTAAACAGAAGCCCCATGAAGGAATTAATTAAAATGTGTAGTCCAATTCTTACCTGCAGAGGCTTCCTCTTTCTGATTCGCAATGCGTTCCTTGTCTCTGTAACATTGCAAAATTCTGAGAAGTGATCAAGCGCACCCATAGAGAAGAGAGAGATTAATTAATGTCAGAGGGCATGCTCAAGAAGGGATGAATGATCTGTATATTTATATGCGTACGAGTGAACAATAATTGCACACGTATATTTTTCTAATCGAAGATTTCATTTTGCAATTAATCGACTGAAACAAGTAAACTTGAGGATCGATGATACTAGTGGTACAGCTCAATGATACTGAAAGCTACGTGGCTTAAATAATTGTGTTACTGAAACTTGTAGTTGCTGCAAGCTGCTGCTTAATTATTGATATATCATGGGCAGAATAGTGATCACAATGAACTTGTAGACTTCTCCTTAATCATGATAAGACTGTCCTCTTGAATTTCATTTTTACCCTTGAATTCCTTTGAAAAGATCAAATAAGAGTTGAGTTAGTGTGTTTAGCATTTTTGAACCAGACCATGCATTAAAGAGAAAATTGCATGATGCATAAGTAATGTATTACGTCCATCGAGTCTTAATTGGGAAGTAGTAGTCTTATGCACATCCAGTGTTCCTACTTCACGATCAGTGAAGGGAGTCTCCTTCTGAAAAACACAATTATTCATTATTAGAAATTTGTCTCTCATGATAATTTGTATGCGGTGCATCTTGAAACCTTTGATTATAATATTGATTTATATATCAATTTGAAGTTTAAGAGTACTATGAAGGTCTTCTCAGAATATGTTTAATTTGGTTCCAATTAAAGTATTATTATAAATTATTTTTTTTATTTGGCTGTTCCTTCTTAGATTCTTTCTAATCCCTTTCCCTGCATTAATTTTGTGGAATCATTTTGTGGTGATCATTTGCTGCACAGCTAGGGAATTATTGCATGCCTGCCCCACAGCTTTGAATGTGTTTCAACAGACCACTGTCTAATTGTCTGATGTCTAAGGCTACCTATTGATTAATTATATATTAAAGGAGAAAAATTTACAGTTTGTCCTCTTTCTTTCAGAAAAAGATAGAACGATAAATACTTCACTCGAGATTTATGTGCTTCCTTATGAAAATACAGTTTACAGTATCAGAAAAACTGACTGTAAGAGCACACGAAAAAAAAAACAATCATCTAAGAAGTCATGCATTCATGTGGCAGCCTCCCTATCTTAACCATTGAAAAGTCATGCATTCAGATTGACAGAGAAATGTAATAGAGAAGTCAATGCCTTCATATGCATGTCTTAGTTAATATGAATATCTTGTGCATGAAATTTGAGGAATACATGATGTACTTAGCTTTTCGACTTCTGATAATTTCAACTATGGAGGGCCAGCATGTGAAAAGTACTCATGACAATTTAATTAAAGGAAATAGTTACTATGATATGAGTTTGATGTGTACATGATCTAATAATATTCATGAGAATGAGTGCTTATTTTGAATAATAAAGTACATTAATTACTTGTTTAGGGTTTAAATGTTAAATTTTTTAGATTGGAGACAGCTAGCTAACCGTGAGCATAAGTGAAAATTAAGGACATACTCCATGACTCCAGATTTCAACGAGTACAATAGAGGTCATCGAAATGTGTTTCAACATATATAAGTGAGTGAGATTTCAGACCTCTTTTTATTTATTTTTTAATAGATATATTTGGGTGTATAATGTTGCATTGAAATATACAGGGTGCAGGGGTGGATCTTGTTCGTTAAAAACTTTTCTTATCTTTTTCTAAAACCAAAGTCGCGGCAGAAATAATAGAGATAAGAAAACACACAAGAACAAAATTCATTTTTTACTTGGTTCATAGTCCAGTGACTACTACTTTAAAACCCACGATATTTGATCGCTATACAATGGACAATCCAATAAAGTTCTCCTCTCAAAATACTTCCAATGGAGTAAAACTCATACAAGATATGACGAAAATAGTAACAAGCTATTATCCCCTTAAATGTAAATGCATGTAATAGAAATTATACTGACAATGCGGAGATAGAAATTATGCGTAGGTTGTCAGATAGCCTATCGATATCGTAGTAGCAGTACTTGCATGAACAGAATTGCAGACATAGAAAGCGTTAAGACACTACAAGAAAACAAATATTTAGCGGCGAAATTATTCGTCTCTAATCAATACTATTTCGTCGCTAATAACTATTTGCGACGATAAGAGTTCGTCGCTAATTTCGTCGTAATAAGTTTGTCGTAAAGAAATGTTAGCGACGAATTTCCTCATTTCGTCGCTAAACCATTAACGACGATATATATATCGCCGTTAAACTGTGTTTTTTCGTAGCTAAACTATTAGCGACGAAATTTGTTTATTTCGTCGCTAACATGTTAGCGGTGAAATAATTCGCCGCTAATTGTGCCAGTTTCACCGCAAAATTTCGGATAATTAGCGGCGAATATGGTAATTTCGTCGCT
>JBAMIB010000119.1:7446036-7456515 GCA_037177415.1 Kaempferia rotunda | reverse complement strand
AGTTGGGAGGCACGCATACTCGAAGCGATCGTGCTCGGACGGCAGGGCAGAGGCGCGATTTCCGTGGGGGGCTGCTCGTTTGCTTTCGAATTCTTCCGACGGCGATGGCTCGCTGACTCGTTCCAGTGGAGAGGCAAAGAGAGAAACGAGACCAGTAGGTGACAGGAAGCGGAGTCCTTCTGCGCCACCTCCCTCGTGGATGCGGTGTGTACGCCACGGCGCTGTCTGTGTTCTCCAGTTGAAGTTACAAAAATGCCCTCCTGTTAAATTTGGCGCCTTCAGGAGGACGGTCCTTTTTCGTCGCAGAATGAGACGAGAATTCGGCCTCCCTTGCATTAGTCACTATCTCGGCTACTAACCCCGTGATTTATATGATGATATTAAAACGGATTAACGGAGACACTGAGAACGAGTAAATTCACCTTTTGCCACCGTGAGATGAGAATTCGGACCGTACTCTTCAACCAATTATTAGGATAATCATCTAATCGAATTATGCTGAACCGAACTTAATCAATCGAATAGTAAAAAGCTCAAACTCGAACTTAGTTCGTTATTTCTATGCTTAAATTCGGCTAAGTTTGATTTAAATTTTGATTAAGTTCGAGGTCGACTTGTAATAAAATCAAATAGCTCAATTTTGGCTTAAACTCAGCTTGAACAAAACTCGTTTAAAATTTAAATGAACGTAGTTCGACTTCGATTAAAATAATTAACTATAATAATTAAATAATAACAAAATTAATTACTGTTCACATTAATTAAACTTCTTATAGCTTTTACAATTAAACTTATATCTTCCTACTGATTACAAACTTATATATATTTATAAGTTTACTATTCTTACTAAATAGTAAACTTCTATAAATATATATTTATAAATATATTATATTTATATATAATATAAACTAGTTATCACGCACACGCATTGCATGTGCAATCTAATACATGAATAAGATTAATTAGACTTGATAATGATGCGCCGAGCTCATGTAGTACAACTCAAAGGGGACGATAGAGAACCCCAGAGCAAACTACTGTAACAAACTCTCCGTTATAAAAAAATAATTTAATTTTTTATATCAGATATTAAACTGATAAGAACAGATATTACACTTGATCTTAGCCAAAAGGTCGAGAAAGATGTACTTTTTAATACCACCGACCTAAGGTATTTATAGAAATTTCTTTACTTACGGCATTGTTAATCCTAAGATGTGAGACTAAAGAGACCATAGTAGTGTAATTAGTAATACATATTAATAAGAAAAATTACTAATAATACGCTGCACCTGAGTCTCAAACTCTAGATCCTAAATTGTAATGAGAAAATTTCCAATAATACGCTGTAGATGGGTCTCGAACTCTAGATCCATGATTATTTAATGAGAAAAATGTTCAATAATACCCGCAGCTGAGAGATATTAATGTAATTTCATCATAAACTTCACCAAATTAATTAGAAATCAACGAAGTTGAAAGTTGAATCATGGGCATGACTTTAATTGAGGCGAAAAACTTAACAGCCCAATCCCTGTGTGACCATGGCCACAGAAAATGCCTTATCCAAAATGCAACCTAAAATTTCACAATTGATAATTACGAGAATTTGATGTCCACGATGAAATCATAAATTGTGGTCAATTAGCTGCTTTGAATATTGCTTATAGGGCGTCCATCGAGCAAACGATAGTACAATGCAGTACTAAACATCAAAATAGTACCACTATTTTGCAAAGCCTGTGTACTACGCACTGCCTCGCGGCCCTCGCGCTTATAAACCCAAAAACCAGAAATGAAACGAAAAACGTGAGAGACAAATAGGAAGGCACAGAGACGAGAGTGCGTGGTTTTGATCCAGATTAAGGAGGTAGCAGTAGCAGTGGAAGGGGCATGCAGAGGAGAGGATCATTAACAATATATTTCTCCTGTGCCTGCCCTTTCCACTCCTCCTGTTACTTCTCACTTCCGCCGTACCAAATTGCCGTGTTCCTCAATGACAGCCTGATGATATGTCTTTCTCAAGGTGTTATATTGTATGCAATATGGTTTTGCTCATAAAGGTTTTACTTCTAATGGGTATATCAATTAGTCACTTAGTTTAGTATGAATTATGAGCCTTAACCTTGGAGAGTTTTTGTATCCTATCTTGTGCTGTTGTATCGTTACTTACCCTGGAAGACGGTTCAAACTCTCCAGATTTTCACCTGAGAGATCAAACAATAAGAAAATGCCAATTGGTCAGGTCAGATAATAAGGGTAATTTTTTCTATTTGATTATCTGTCCTTTCATTGGTAAAAAAGGAACAGGAAGAATCACGGTTAAAAGTTCAATTTGCTATACCCTTGGCACTGTACATGCTCATTTCTTAGTTCATGAGCAAACAATATAGAACAACCTTAGCTGTCAAGAATTTTAACAAAATATAACAAATCTTTATCGTTTGGTTAGTGTTTTTGCCTTCCTACTGCTTGAAAAAGAAACATCCAGATTAGGCAAAGATCTAGGAACAAGTTTGATATCCTTTCATAGTAAACTGCAAATAAACAAAGAGAATTAGAGAAGGACAACCATAATTATAAACAATAGTTATAATTTTTAGCATAGATAATTAGGGACAACCATCCCAGCAAATACAATAGAACAAAAGCCACATAGGAAGCCCCCAGACCGAAGCACATACAAGCTGGCAACTAATTGCAAGATCAATTTTAGTTTGTGACTAAAAAAACAATAAATTCATTGTTTCGGAACTCCAGATATTTCCACTCAATACAATTTATTTTTTGTATTTCCTAATTTATGAAGATTGTATAGTGTTGTATAAATTATTAAATGTAGATAAACTGATAAAGTATCCAGAGTCAGCATGAAAGGCACCAAAATTAAGTACCTTAGAACTGAGATTTTACAACTCAAACCTTATAAGTATGCATAAAATCATACATGCTAGATAAGGACCACGATGAAAAAGACACAAGAAGATTTCAGAGGAATGATTAGTGTAGCGACCTACGTGTGGTAGATTTTTAACCAAATAAATTTACAGCATTCCACACTTCGGGCCAAATCATTCTACTCTTAGGTCCGTTTGGTAGGGGTGATAAAATTAAAATTATATTTTTAAAAAATTATTAATATGTCATTTGGTATGATTGATTAGGGTAAGATTAAAATTGATTAGGAGTAGGATTCACAATCTCTATACATGGAGAGTGATTATTAATCCTATCCTCAATCCTATCTTAATCAACCCAATCATATCATATCCCACCTATCAAACGAGCCTTTATATGATAATGAAACCTTCAGTGAGGTCAGTCACACCCACCAATGAATAAAAGATTCATTGCTCTTAGCAACTAACCTCAATTAATATGAAACACGAGTAAGGACACCAAAAGTAATATAAATAAATAAATAACATAAACCTAGTAACCAGTGAATATGTAGAGAGCGTTACCAGTGAATAAAAATTCTGTCATAAGAAATTACCAATAATCGATGAAGCAACATATGTGAGTGTTATACAATACACATACTTATGTAAATTAAAACCACCATTATACTAACCTGTAAATAAATTATTAATTCCATCCTGAAGTATGTACAGTCTTGATTGCTGACTAAAAATACAGTTTTCCATTCATCATTTTTTAGGATATTGATCATCAGAACTTGAGAATCACAGTGGAGCAAGACTGAAAACGAAGGAACAATTTTCAATGTTAATTATAATCTTCAAAGTACAAGAACAGAACTCCAAGTTATAAAAAGTAGCAACATAATCGTGCAAAAAATTACACTCCGTACACCATACATTTAAATCTTGAATTTGTTTTACCTGCAATTTTGTGGTACGCTCCATGCGAATGATCCATATCTTTTCAACTTCCATGGAAGAGACATATATGTCTTCCAATCCCCAAGCATAACTCTCATATCATGAACCTTTCTACTTAAGCCGATACAACAATTTGCATGCATTGTGCAAACCTTACTGAAATCTCTGCTTGGTTCACAAAGCCCACCAAAAAAAGCAGTGCTCAAGAATCTAATTTTTATTCCGATATCAATTAGGAAAGGATCACGCTTAATGAAGTTTAGTACATCCTGATCATGATATCCTGGATAGGTTCCCCGCGATCCATACCAGAACTTGTAGAATTCTATGGACCGGTTGTTAGACTGAACATAGTTGAATCCACCATTAGGAATGTTTCCCAAATCAAAAGCATCACCAGTAAAGTGATCACAGGCTATTTGAAAATCCTCATCCGGAGATAATTGGGTTAATGGATCACGGAACCAAAGGATATCTACATCCTGTAATTGAATGATTACTAATCAACTTTTAAAAGTACTACTAAGTCAGTTAGCAGACAAGTCAATTGTCAAAATGAATCAAGATGAGATCAGAATGCAATGTTACTGTTACCAAAATTCTATACATCCAAAAATTTTGTAATATAGAAGAATCAAAGTGAAATCAGGATGATGGTGGTGTAGTATAGACAGTTAAAACCGAATTATCTGAACAATTGAACATATATCTGAACAATTGAACATATAAGGAAGGTTCGAAAAGGATACAGCATGCAGAGTATTAGTAGTACAAGACGTTAGCAGTACCTGCTAACAGAATATGCAAAGCTATATAAAGAATACTAGGCAGTAAGAGCATGGATAACAATGAGTCGTCACAGGATCATACTGATGCTTATATGGACAACTTAATGCCTATCCCATTGGATAAACTTTCATACACTCAACCAAACTATTATCCTAGGCATGCATTCCACGCATAAATTTGTAGAATTGTAGATATATGATTCTATCTTATATGAGCTTGCAGCAGATAAAAGAAGGGGTAACAAAATATGTTGCACAAACAAGAAACAAAGTTTGACACAACACACACACACAGAAAAAACTGTGAAGGTATGGTCACTTTCACACATCCAGTACTTTAACGAACAGAATATTACAAAGGACAATCATAGGAAAGAGAATTTTACCGAGAAAATAAAGTTGTAACCCATTTCGAGAATAACACACAGAAATTCTATCCTTCTCCACATCATTGACAAATATCCAGCAGTCATGTAAATCTTCTCATCTGAGAAATCCACTCCCTCAGTATAAAGAGCAAAACAGTGAGTATGCAAGGATATGCACCTTATGTACGCTTTCTTGTCCAAGGCAATGATTACCAAATGGTCCAGAAGTCTGCGTGTTCCATCTCCTGTCCGAAAACTTTCAAAAAACAAATCTATAATAGAACCAGGTGAAGCCCAGGCAGCATTCAAAGTTGTTAATATTACTGTTTTGTTTTCTGTAGCTGCTTCCTTCAGAACTTTCTCAAGCTTAACATCGTTCTTTTCCTGCAAGCAGATATATAATTTTCTGTAAAGGAGCAAAATTCACAATTGCTTGCAGGTACACAAGTTAAACGAGATAAATTAGGGGGGAAATGACTTATTATATTGCATAAAATAGCGTATAATCATGGGGCAGATAATCATCCAATCTGATTTAACATTGTATTAAGCAGACGAAACAAAATCAGTCCATGTATTAGGATTGCCTACAAATTCAACTTCGCCAAAATGAAGCGTGTTGAGAATATTAAAGTATAAGTACGTAGATCCCTCACTAATAGTTTATGTTTTGGAAAAATTGATGACTCAATTAAATTTAGCATTCAGAATCATAAAAACCAATCGTATCATTTACATAGCTTATGTAGGGTGCATACCCGATTCTGCAATTAAATTGTAAATTCATACAATCACTGCTGTCAGTCTAACCTAGGCACAACAAGACCAATTTGCGCACAAGGCATAAAAAATTTGAGAACAAATTTACTTTCACAGATTCTATTAAAAATTGTGGAAATAAAAATATTCATCTGGTACAGAGATCATTGAAAAATTAATTCATCAGTAATCAGCGCCAAGTTCAGCATGGCAAGGCCAAATTTAATGATTTCATGGAGGTAAATATCGGGGGGAAATCATCAATAAAGGGTTCTAACTTCAAAATGCGATACAGAGTAGAATTAATAGACCAAATAATTAAAGGATATTAAATCCCTAGATCGTTATTTCCCCACCTGCGTGGAGGATAGGATCACGAGGGGGTCTCACCAATTGGTCGGTGTCTTGGTCGGGAAAGGCGGCATCCAAGGAAGCGGCAAGATAGTCGCGGCTCGGCCGGGGGGCCGACGTCGGGAAGGGGAAGCCGAGGCCGGCAGCATGGTAGAGCATGGCGCAGGGAAATGCGATGGCGGCGAGGAATAGGAGAGTGGAGAGGCATTGGTGGGGATCAGCTGCAGATCTGGGTCCGAGAGGCGACATCGGGAACCTCGGCGAAAGTCGAGCCCTCACTCCCGATGGCCCCTTCATTGGTGCGCACTTTAGTCGAGGAACGAATGAAGGTCGCCGGGACGGAGAATTGAGGGAGAGGGGTCGATCTGTCGCCCCTGTTCGGCAGTCCGCGGTCCTCTGCTCAAATGCATAACGGTACAGGGAAATTGGGCAGGCAGGTTCAATCGTGCAGTTAAGGTAATGGATGATGAGAATGAGACAATCATGCAAGGCATGTATAAACTGAGGTGAAAGACAGGAGAATAGAATGAGTTTGATAGTAGATTAACTTTTTTAAAAATAAATTTTTTTCTCTTTTTTTTTTTATTATCTATTTTGATTTTTTTTATTTTTGTTTTTAAAATTTATTATTATTATTATTATTATTATTTATTTATTTATTACTTATTATTTATTATTTTTTATTTTTTTAAATTTTTTTTATTTAAAATTTTTAATTTTTTTATTTTTTAAATTTTTGATTATTTATTATTTTAAATTATTTTAAATTTTTTATTTAATTTTAAAATTTTTAAAATTTAATTTTTTTAATTTAAAATATTTTTTTTTAAATTTTTTCTTACATACGGTTGTAGTTGGACCTTGGCGTCGTCGTCGAAGCCACAAGACTATTGTTGCTCAAATAATCGGGAATGAATTCTAAGGGGGTGTTTGGTTGGTGAGTTTAGGAATGAGGGAATGGAATGATAGTAAAAGATGGTGTTTGGATTATGGGTTTGGGAATAAGAATTTGGGAATGATTTCCAAATATATGGGAATCACCAAACCCATGTAAGTTGGGGGGTTTCATTTCCATTCCCATTCTCATATCTTCTAAAAAAATTCAAAACATTTTAAAAAATTTAAAAAATTAAAAATTACAAATTAAAAATTACAAATTTAAAATTTAAAAATTAAAAATTAAAATTTAAAAATTAAAAATTTAAAATTTTATAAATTTAAAAATTTAAATTTAAAATTTTAAAAATAAAAAAATTTTAAAAAATAAAACATTTTTAAAATAAAAAATTTAAATATTTAAAATTTTAAAAATTTAAAAATTAAAAAATTAAAAAAATTAAATCATTTATAAAAATAAAACAAAATTTTATAAAAAAGTTTTAAAAATTTTAAAAATTAAAAGTTTAAAAATTTAAAAAAAACAAAAAAAAATTAAAAATGTAAAACAAAAATTAAAAAAATCAAAAAACAAAATTTTTTAATAAATTAAAAATTTATAAAAATTAAAAATAAAAAATAAATAAAAAAATATAAATAAAAAAATATAAACAAAAAATAAAAAATTTGAAAAAAAAATTGAAAAAAAAAACAAAATAGAAAAAATAGGGGAAAAGGAAAAAATGAAAAAAAAAAATGAAATATAGAAAAAAAATCTAAATAGATAATCAAAGAAAAAATAAAAAATAAAAAATAAAAAAATTAATTAAAAAAAGGTAATCATACCTAATCAGAATTTATAAACCAAACAGTAGTATTGGAATGACAAAATCCATTCCCATTCCAGCCTACTATTAAACTCATTCCCATTCCCATTCCTGCCTCTCAAACCAAACGTCACTTAAACTCACCAATTTGGTTGAGTTTTGTTCATTCCCAAATATTTAGAAATATTTTAATTCCCTAATTCCCAAACCCATTACCCAAATATTTTTATTTAGAAATAATTTCATTCCTTAATTCCCAAACTCCTAAACCAAATGTTATCGAAGTTTTTACCGATGATAAATCAGGGAATCTCCTGACATGCTGTCCAGAAGTTTACATTTTTTTTTATTGTATGTCCCATTTAAAAGAAAATTTTCTACTAATGTTTCATAACTAAAAATTAAATCGTAAATACTTAGATAATAATTGAACACCTTCTCCTACCCATAATCCCAGGGCAACCTAGGAATGAGTCAGAAAAACATATTATGATTCCATCGTGAGCATAAAAGACGATTAATTGAATATTAATCAATGAGTCTTTACTAATTATAGAGCATATGACGTGGTCATAGAAACTGTGTTTTACTTTTAGGTGCTTGAGTTTGATAAGCTGAAAAGGTTATAATCATATAAAATTCTATCAAAGAAGTTGATATCTTGCCTCGGGCCCGTGCAACAGCAACAAGTTCAGTAGATTAACCGGAAGTAAAATATAGGATGTTGGTTGTTAAGGTGAGGGGACGCTTCTACTTTTAAATTTACTTGGTTGGTAAATTGGGGGATAAGATAAAAAAAAATTTATATCTTAGGAGAGTAGTCCCCTTTCAACTCAGCATGTCCAATCTAGGTAGCATAGCTCTAACATAGTTACATATGGATATATGGATTATTGATGTGTATATTTTATAGGTGTTTTAAATATTGTTTTGTATGTATTTTATTTAATCATATGAGCATATTTTGTATATTTACATATCTTTTGCATCATTACCATTCTTTTAGTTCGGAGAACTCCTCTTTGTATCTTTTTTTTTGATTGGACATGAATTCAGCAATAAAATGAAGCCAATAAGCCTTAAAACGTGCATTTTCAACATATATAGTACATGACCGTAGATCATATGGGAAGAAAAAAGAGTAACTGAAAATTATTAAAATGAAGTTTTAATCAAGGAACACACACTAGCCATGTCTCATGGCATGTGTATGTTTCTCCAAGCAAAATAAGACACAAAAATGGAGCAAAAACAGAGTCCACGGCCTCTGACACGCCTCCTCTCCCACACTCGTGCCCCTTGGTATGGTCGTATTCCCTGGCATTGCTGTGTCCAACAATACATAATATGACACAACCAAATCGTGCCCATAGGCACAACAGTGTCATTCTGTCTTGAGGCAGCTCAAACAGCAGACCAAATTGTGAACAAGCATAACTTTTAACTCGGGTTGAGCCACGAGATGAAGCGTCATCGAAGGAGCCCTCAAAGTCATCCTTCCAGCCTAAGAGCTTGGAGATTCTTCTGAAGACACCAACAACCATCGCGCTAAACTTGCTCTTTTCCTCTTTCTCTATTTAGAGTTGTAGAATACTTAATTCAATGTCTTTCGGTTGTAACTCCATCTCCATGGACTATTTCTTTAGATTTTAGGATAAAGGAGTAGTCCGATATATTGATTGACATGTTTTTTTATAAGTTTATTTATCTTTTCTCTATTGCATGATATGTTCATTTCATGATCTGACTTTATTGTGCATATACGATTGTGGCACTAACCATGCACCTTTGTATCTCACGATACACGGGGAAGGACCAAAAGGTGAACCCAAATCATTGATCCATAGAGAACGAGACATGAGGGGTTAGTTATGAAAGTAGTCCAAAACCTCATGAGGGCACTATTGGCTATCACAGAACTTAATGGATTTGCCCTGACTCAGCGTCATGAAGTAGAGGATGACACCTACAGGACTGTGAGGCATTATGACAGGAGCCTCCCTGAGAAAGTGGTCGCTTTAGTATAGTTGCCTTGAAAGCAAGCCTCGAATTTGGGTAGGTACACCGATATAATTCCAAAAGTTTATATCGGTCTCTCATGATGACCACCTTCATATGAACAAACATAGAGGTAGGAAAGTAAATTGAACTTAGGGTGTTAACAATCATCATGGTGAAACCAAAATCCTAGAATTGTTCCTCCAATTCAGATTTCTTTCTCATCTTCTTGTGCGTGCGCTTGACTCGATTTCGTTTTATCTCAACTCTTATAATTTCTGGTTTTGTAGATAACCTGCTTCGCAAATTCGATTGATATTCAATTTTATAGTTCCTATGGGATCAATATTTGTATTACTTGATGATAATCATGTACTTGTGATTTTTGTCCATCAATTATAATCACACATGACCCACAAATCACAATCCACATGAACCTATAATCCGTTGGAGTTTTGGACGCCAATGATATGACAATCTAATCTCTGGAATCTAATCTAATCCTTTACTAGCAAACTCTAATCTCTCTATTACTTTCTTCTTCTTAAATACTATGTTATTATTTTTATAGTAGCATGATAGCTTAAGCATCAAAGGGGTCTCATCTAGCTGATTTTTGCTATCCTTTGTGTAGGTCCGGTTAGGCCGGCTGAAGGAGTTCAAATTC
>JBAMIB010000119.1:7390345-7406513 GCA_037177415.1 Kaempferia rotunda | reverse complement strand
ATTCTCTTGTATACATTAGGTACCTACTAAGTGATATAGTAAGAAGGTTTTAACTCACAAAATCCTGAGTCTTGAGTATTCTTCACAGCCCACACAAGTGATCCTTCTTACAAGAGACCTTCAGAAATGCAATGTAACTATGCATCTTATTGCCAACGTTAGCTTCTGCCTCTCTAATTTTATAGTGGTAACTGTGGACAAGTAATGGTATAAAATAGAGTGAAATATATCAATAATGTTCATGCCATGGGCATTCTAGGTTATGAGAAAGTAGGATGATGTCTTCATTATGATGAAGAGTTTTTCAGGTTTAGTGGAATACTTATGTTAGATGAATCCATTGTGCCCTGAATGTAGAAGAATATTCTGAGATGCCTATGACGGTCATACCTTGGTCCACAAAGAAATTAGAGGACCTTTCTGGGTGGAGGGAGGAGGGGATGGTAGACATTGTACCCAACAAACTATATCCATTTGAGGATATTTATAAGAAAGGATTATACATACATGTCTAATGGATTTAATAATATGGTTGTGTAAATTTTTTTATTTAAAGTATTGTATTGGGTGAGTTGGATGAATTTGTTGTTTTGTATGTTGACTGGTATGACACTAGCTTCGACATAAGACTAATGGAAACTAAGAGAGAAGAGTGAGGGGAGGAGACGACAATTATGAGGTGGCGAGTGATGGTAGTGGGTTGTCTAGCGATGGGCAACGGGAGGTGCTGCTAAAGAGGTGATGAGTAGTAGTAGTGAGTGAGCGGGAGTTGTGGGAGGGGCTTGGACGGTGGTGGATGAATGGGCTGCAAGAACTAGTAGCATGGTGCGGTGGCTGCAAAAGGGGTTGAATGTGGATGATTATTGCAAGAGGGATGCAGGAGGAAGAGGTTGAAGGTGGAGGGATGTGGGAGGAAGAGATTGAAGGCTATGGGAGAATAAAAGAATGTGGAGAGAATAGGAAAAGAAAATGAGAATAATTCCTACACCCTTGGGCTTTATCCTCTATTATTTATATTTAAATAAAATTTATCCTGATTTATCATAACTAACTAAGTTTTTCTCTTTTTATTTAATGTGTATTTGTTATAATTTCACACTGATTGACTGGAGTATTTATTAGTATCTAAGTATATGTTCGTACCATCATGTGTCTCTCAGAATTTTTTCTCAATAGATGCAATCTCGACTTTCTCTCAAATGTTCTCATTTTTTATCTATTCATCCTCGTATGTCCGCACATCCACCTTAACATCATCATCTCCTTGACTCTCATCTTTCAAGTGCTCGAGTCATAGTCCTAAAATTCAATTCCATATAACATAGTTGGTCTAATTGTCATTTTATAGAACTTCCTTTTAAGCCATCTAACATCATCATCCTACTTATATGCTATGTAAAATATCTCTAGTAACTGCTCTATCTTTTTTGCAAAAATTATTCATAGATACTTAAAGCTTTTACTTATAGGTATCTCATCATATCTTATTTTACCATTTGTCTTACCACGTCTAATACTACTAAGCTTAAATTTTATATATTATGTATTTACTTAAATTTTGAATATTATGTATTTACATAGTCTAAAACCTTTTGCTTTTAGTTTTTTTTTTGTCAATATTTGAGATTAGCATTTACTCCACTTGACTCATCAACCAAAATATGCCATCTGCAAACAACTTGTATCATGTAACGAGTCTTGAATGTGTCCGGTTAGTTTAATATAAAAAGATATGGACTTAGGATTGATTTTTAATATAAATCTATCTTTATGGGAAATGCTCCAGTTAATTTACCTACATTTCACTCTTCTCATTACATCCTATACATATCTTTAATTCTTTCAATGTGTTATGCTAACAACTTTTTTTTCTAGAATTTTCCACATAGTTTTCCTCGTGGCTCTATCATAAACTTTTTTTTTAGGTCAATGACTACAATGTGTTAGTATTGGGATATGTCTAAAATTTTGAAGGGATGATTGGGTCTATCAATGCTCCCAAAATGTACTTAAATTTTTTGCTTGGTATCAAGTATGCTATTTCTGCAAACAAATTATGTGTTGGTTCTACTCATAATTTCTCATTGATTTTGAATTTTTTGTTCTGGATAATGTGATTTTCATAGCTTATAATTCCAATTCCCAGTTAGATTTTGACCCAAACTCTTTCAAATCCATCATTAAATGATGACCTTATATGACTGAACTTGAATACGAGAAATATGTCGATTCATATGTCCAAAATGTTCGAGGTTCAAGGCATCAATTCCTTCTATTACGGACAAACAGTAGCAAATGGGTGAATGGAGAAGGATATTGCAATTTATTTTTATTATAAAGATTTGCAAAAGTCTTATGAAGAAATGATTCAAGTTGGGAACAAGAATAAGCATACTATCAAGCTAAAATGGAATTCAAGGTAAAGGATATAAATACCACTGAGAATTGACAAAAATCTCAAAGATTTTAATGAGTTACAGAGGAAGAAAACTTATGGACCAACTAATCATAACAGAAGTCCATTCAAAATCATTTCTCAGGGACACTTTGTTCTTTTTGAGAACTAATGGATGACATTTTATCAAGCTATGAAATTATGGATTTTCTCAGGCTCTGAATCTTGTTACGGATCGGGAGATGCTGGTTGTCTTGTTCCTTCAAGTTAGTGCAGCGGAAATACAATGGACAAAACAAGAAAGAAGCTTACCAATGCTAACAAGACGATTTTACTTAGTATCCACCCCCAGAGGAGGTGACTAGTCCAAGGATCCACACGTTCACGCAATACACTGGAGCAGTCGACTGGTGCAGGGGCCTGCTCCTGCACAATTCTTCTATGAGTTTTTTCTTCGCTCACCTCACAGGATCAGTCGCCTGGTCATAGTACCAGGCGAATGATACCTTTACAAACACACTCTCTCACCACTCCGGAGTTTCCCTTTGAAGCTCTCTTCCTCTGGCCTCGTCCCTCGGATGCACACAAGCCCGCGACTCGTCTCCATGACATCCTTCACTTGCCCTCGAAATCTGCTTCCTCGGCTCCACTCCGTTGCTCCACGTCCGGCGGTCCCTCGGATGCTCCATCCTTCACCGACTCAAGGACGGAGCCCTTGGATGAGATCTCCTGTGTTCTCTAAGTCCTGCAAGACTTAATCAAGGCATCAAACATATATGAAACATAACTATTTTTGACACACACATCAAAAACACGATTGCATCAACAAATACCACATGTTGAATTTTGATGTGATCAACTAGGTTAAGTTAGGTTCTGTTATTTTTTATGTCTTGTGTCTAAGTGTGTAGGAGTTTAGGAACACAAGAAGTCGAGTGAAAGACTCGCTGGATCAGAAGGATGACACAGGAATCAAGTCAACGGGCTTGGTACATCCGAGGGATGAGAATCTGTGGAAGATTAAACTAGTGGAGCGAGAAGGATGCACGTGGCGGTCCGAGAGACGAAAAGCTAGGGAGGAAGCCTGCTCGAGGAGAAGGATGGAAGATGGTTTTGGGTTAGCCCAATTCTGGATGTATAATCAATCACATAAGCGGCAGGAGCAAAAGCTAGAAAAGTCACATTGAGTTCACTTTTTCCAGGCGCTCAGACCAGGTCTGAACGCCTGGACCACCTAGGGTGCAATAGAGGCACCCTCGAGTAGTTGTTGTAGTGTGGATTGAATCTGGGTCCACGTCAACATCGATCCAGATGCCCGAACATGATACAGACTCTCGAGAATGGATAAAACATTATCTCTAAGCCGTTTGCAAAGGCGCTACAAAGAGGATTGAGGCATCCATGTGAGAGCTCCTGGACCAGGTCTGTTTACCCTAGATGTGACACGTCAGCAAATAGAACTTCAACCAGTGGACTGTAAATAAAGCTCTAGTCCTTCTAGTTTTGATAGAACACTTTCTGTAGAGTTTCGAGCTTCCTTTTTATTTACGTGTTGTAAAACATTGTACGAGGCTTCTCTGCCTCTGACTTTGCTCCAAGAAGGAGATTTCTACTAGTGCTTGTTTTGCCTTTAATTAACAACTATACAGGTTATAACCAAGTAAATCTTAGTAGTATTGTACTTTTTTTTACGCATTTCCGTTTTATTTTTAAAGTGTTCGACTAACCAAAGTCAAAGAATGAGAAAAGTTTATAGGACGTTAAGGGACCAACATGTACTGGTCTTTAAAAATCAGCACTAGCACGTTGGTGCTGGTCTTCTCTATTGGTGATGGTCTTTAAAGACCAGCACATTGATGTCGGTCTTGGTGTTGATCTTCTGTTGATGATAGTCTTTAAAGACTAGCACGTTAGAGATGATCTTTAAAAACCAGCTCCACCTTAGTGTTGGTTTTTACAAACCCACACCGCATTGCTACAGTAGAGAGATTTGCATGCAAGAGAGAGAAGAGAGTTGCATGTAGATGAAAGATAGATTAAAAAATAACTTTTTAGCTATGTCAGATCATCAACGTCAGTTGTCACCCTTGGTTGCGCATGTAAGGTGTGCATATATCAAAATGATATAGATATTACTTTTTTTTATTATATAAAAAATGGGTTTGGGCCCATACGAATCTAGGCATGACTGAACTAGGATTTGACCCATGTCAAGCAACAATGTGATAGATCAGACCAAGCTCAACCTGACATGGCAAGTAAATGGATTGACCAGGCTTGAGTGGTGCTCAGCTCTGATCAACCTATTTTGATGTGTCTAACTTAAACCTCCTAAATTGTACTAGTTTACTCACTCATTTTATAAATTATTACAACAAATCAATTTCCTTTTAAATTAACTAATCACCCTATATGTTTTATTCCTTAATAATGTTCTATAGTCATGCTTCAACACCTTATTATATTTTCTTATATTTTTTTTAATAATCTAAGTATTCAAGCTCGCCTGATCAATCCCAAAGATAGACAATCTCCCCCTTGATTTGTCTACCTAGTAAATCCATAGTACAACTTATGCACACTCAGAAACCATCTTCCAAAATATTCACCTATACTAGGATTTGAACTCTGATCCTCTTATTTGTTCCCTTGAGTATTGTAAACAAGCCAAGCTGAGCCAAACTTTAGAGTGTTCAATAAGGTAACCGAGCCAAGTTTAAAACAAACCAAGCCTTTGAAATGATTATTTAAGTTTAGATTGGTTTATTTTTTATGAGCTTAAACTTGGCTCAAACTTGACTTGAGCTTAGTTTGTTTAGATGTTATCAAACTATCAATTCAAGCTTGACTTTTGCTTGTTTTATTGGTTATTGAACTTAATAATTTAAATGTATTTATTTATTTTAAAAGTTTGTTTTATTTAGCATGTTGATAAGAGTTTTATTAATGAACACAATTCACGAACTTTGTTTATGAATATTAATTGTTTATGAACGCGGTTTACAAATATTATTCACGAATATTAACGAGTTAAATACAAATATATTTAAGCTTTTTTGTTTATTATAACAAATTGTTTAACATATTTATTTAATTGATCTGGTATATATTAAACGAATATAAATAAGCTCTTACCAATTTAAACACCAAAGCTTATTCATGAATATTCGGTTTATTTATAGCCCTAAGTACTTTATCACTATATATATATAATTTATTTATAATCTAGGTGTCTGAATTTTTGGAGGTAGATGGTCTTCTCCCTAGTTCACATATTGAGTGAATTCAAGACAAAACTTATGCATAGTTCGACCAACCTCCAAAATATTCAACCATATTATGATTCAAACTCTAATCCTCTTATTTGTCCCTTGCATATATTACTATTGCACCACAATCATGGAGGCATCAGCCACCTTAATATACTAGTTAAAATGTTTGACAAAGGATCAATGAAATTATGAAACAATGGCAAGGAGTGTAAATTATTTCTTTTCCTTGATTGATGCAACGGTGGTGGTGGTGGTGGTGGTGGATAACACATGCTTGAACAGCTAATTGAGCTACTTATCACTTGTGGAGATTGTATTTTGAGCATGAACCGAGGGTGCTTGGTTGTCGGTGATCAAGCCAACGGGCAATATCCTTCCTCCCTCTTTGGAGAGCAATTGCGAAACTGAGCAATTGAGCAATTCCTGCGAGGAGTTAATGAGTTCTTCGATAGTGTGGGGGATCCATAGCATGACTCCCTCTTTTCGGCTCTCTATCAAATCCCTTGGGTGATAGGGGGACACTGTGGATCTCCTCCGAGATTGCATTTTTTCTTGAGTAAAAGAAGGTATTTAGTAAGTATACATTGTGTATGATATAACGGTATGTTGAGAATACATACTACTTCAATAAGGATCATGTTTACTTTTGGTGCAAATGGTTTAAATAAGAGTTTAAGCGGTTGATGAGATTTTTTTTTACCTTCGAAATCGCTAGGAAATTAGAGATTGATTGTTGGATAAGTTATTGAGATATATAAATCTAAAGAAATACCACCTTGGAGTTCTTGGGCACGCTCAGGAAACTTGGAGAGCTCTTGAGATTTTGCATCTTCTAATAACATCACCATGGATTCACTACCACACTTCACTGCTTCGTCCAAAGGGGTGTTGCCCCACCTGAAATGAAGTTTAGCCATTGCCATAGCTGAAGTTAGACTCTGAATAGATTGCTCGTAGAGTTTGAAGAAAGTGCAATAGATGATGATGAGCGCGAAATAATTTAGGATTCTTATTGTTTTGATTTTCAACAAACAAAAGCAACATGTGATATATACCGACATACTAGCCAATACCTGTCGATTGAAAAGACACTTGCCCCCGCCTCTGATAACATCTTTGCAATGGCATAAAAACCAGCAGAAGCAGCTACATGGAGTGGGGTACGGCTATCGTAGTCCTTCGAGTTCAAATCAATTCCATAAGCTAAAAGCCTTTTGATAAAATCAGAATCCCCTCTTGCAACAGCTGAACAAAGATAGCTACTGGGATCTTTAAGATTCAGTTTGGCTCCATTGCTATATAGTAAAGAAGCCACTTTGTCATGTCCATTCTTCACAGCTTCAAACAACGGTGTGTTCCCGAAATTATCTGATTGAAATTGATGCAACATAAGTTTCACAGCAACAATTCGATACGTTGATTTTGCACGCACAAAACATGAAGCATACCAGAAACATTAATATCGATGCATTCTTGAATGAGGAATGAGGTGATATCTTCAAACCCTCTTGAAGCTGCAAGATGCTGAGAAGAGAGTAGTTTGATTTAGGTAGATCACTAAATCCTGAATAGCTATTGAATGCTAAGTAACGACATTTCAACAGCTATTGGCGAGCACATGTTAACAATAAGTAGTCTTTCAGAAAGAAGTTTTCCATACAATTGGTATTCTTACCAAAGGCGAACGGCCATCATAATCTGTGTTCCTAGGATCAGCTCCTGCTTTGATCAAACCTTTCAGCTGAAGCAGATCACCGTAGTACGCAGCACTATTAACCCGTAAAGCAAGTGCGGCTTCTTGCTTTCCAATATTAAATGTGATATCTGATTCAAGTTGTTTGATTCGCCCATTGGATTCATTCTCCTTCCATTCATAGTATCATTTCAATAAAGCTTGCGAAACACAATTCACAAGGAAAAAAATTCCCCAAACGGAACAAAGCAAACTCAAATGAAAATTTTACCTCGATAAGGTTGCTCAATATCGTCCTACCATCCACAAAATATATCTCCATAATATTTGCAAAAAGTTGTTTATCGAGACGCAAGAGTCTACAGAGTTCACAGACCCGAACAGTGTAAGGCTGACGAATGTTGCAAAGAATGGAAATTTCACCAAATGAGCTATTAGGCTCCAAGAGTAGAACAGTCTCTTCGGATCCATCTTCACCAATTGTTATCCCTTCCTGGAGGAATAACAAGTGTCAGTAATAGGCAAAGGAAATATTTAACCTCCGATGCTATTTGAATTTTAAAGTTACCACTAAATTGACCAACAAGTATCATATTCCCTATAATTCAACCTTATTTTTGACAATGTCACACCATAAAAATTCTAAATTTCACATCCAGCCTTTACAAACTCATACATGGTTGTTTTACACCTAATCGCAATAATAGCCATTTTGTTCGGTGAAGGAAAAGTTCAAAAGGTATGCTATAGTTTAAAAGACATTCTATCATTATCGTGAAGTCATATTTGTCTCAATTATTTAAGGTAGGCTAAATGAATCCTTTCTCTATTGGGCTCTATATAGATTATTTAAGGTAGGCTAAATGAATCCTTTCTCTATTGGGCTCTATGAATCTATATAAGACTATATCATTAGTAATGTACTATTGTTCAAAAGACATTACCCCTACTGGATGATTTTTTAGATTCCAATCCCTAAAAAAGAACCAAATAGAGAAATTTAGAAAACTAGAGATCTTCAAATGAAGGAAAGAAAAATAAAACAAGACACCTTTAACTATTAAGGTATTCCACATTTACAAAATGCGAAACAAATATTATGAAATACTAAAAAAAATGAAGGGAAAATGGATGATACCAGAACACCATAGCACACAAAATAAAGTTGGTCGACTGCATTGCCTTGTTCCAATAGAACTTCACCTGGAAGGAAAAACTCCTCTTGTAGTCTGATTACCTATAATAGAATCAATTCATTGGTGTTTTCATTTTGAAATAAAGTACAATTATCTATATACCCTGCAAACAAGATTAGCATTTACTATGTGAACAATTAAAAGTTGAAACCATGATGATGTTTAATTTCAGAGGGATAACTTGAGACATACGACATTTAGTCTAACAATGTAAATGAAAAGTTTACGGGGTTCCTATTTTAATTATTATCAAAGGAGAGTCCCATCACCTATAGTATGACTACTTTATTAGATATTATCTCGAGTTAATGAAAAATTTGTTCAAGTCTATTTGCTTATGCCAGTTGAGGTAAAAAAACCAAGTATATGTGAATATTCACTCACAAAGTATTGACTATTCACAAATGAATTCAGGAAATTTCTTATCTCAAATTAGGAAAAATTAAGAATATCAAATTGCAATACATCTTGATTGAAATGTGAGAATCTTCTGCTTTAAATTAGTAAAAGTGAACAATTTATAATGGGTATGATAGGGTGTCCATTTGGTGATTTTAAAACTAAGGGGTCCTCTTTTGAATTTTACCCAAGTTTCATTCTGCATCAAATTTTATGGACTTGCTAGAAACTTAGGCTTGATATCAATCTCCGGAGTGTTAAGATGAACTTGTTGCATCCAATTAATCAAAAAAGGAACAATTAAAAGAAAAGTAGAGACTTACAATCTGATTTACGAATTCCGTAGAGCATCCTTTGAATAATGGGACTTTTTCAATATATGGTCTGTACAAAGTTTGAGAAATCTGCATAACAAGAACTTTTCTTATTACAGAAACAAATTCAAGTATAAAAGACATAAGCATCAGAATGGCATGTCATTAGTAAATTAATTTCAATCGTTGAAATTGTGAACAAGTTATGCAATTTCCAATATAAATAGCTTGCTAAATCAGAAAGATTACTAGTAGAACAAGAGGAAGTGAAAGACATGAAGTGTTTTATTCATAATGAGCCAAGGATTCTGGTGGTTTGCACCTTAGCACGAATTGAAATCGGAATATCTTGGAGAACAGAAGCCTCAGTGTAGTTACTCTCATATTGCAAGCGCACATGCCCTTTGATCTGGTTGCGGATTTCTTTTCCCAATTTATTTCTGTTCATATACTTGAGGAGATCTTTCATTTTGTCTCTAAACCTTTCTGTCTTTGATCCTTTTACAATCAGTGCAGTCATATTACCGATAAGGTAAGCTCCCAGAATCATATCAAAAGAGACATAGATCATGATAAATACCATTTCTCTAGTATTGACCGCATGTATGTCTCCATAACCTGTAGTGAATATGAGAATATAGAAATGAGTCATTCAGATAAAAACGTAGACAAAAAATGGAAAATTTGAACTATCAATGAAAGAATTACCTACTGTTGCCATGGTTACAATGGCAAAATATAAGGATGTTATGTAGCGTCTCCAAAGATCAATTTCTCGGAAATGAGAATAGTTATAATCGCCTAGCTTCAGGCTTCCAATCCATGTATACTCTTCCATCGACTCGGGGAGTGTTGTTGCAAGGTAGTAGAAGATACAAGCAGCTGTATGTGTGCAATAGAGTTCAACAACTATAAGCTTAACTATTCTTGTGAACAAGTAGTTGATGCGAATGTCCTTCTCCATCCTCTGGAAAAAATCTGTGACTTTTCGCACTCGAATTAACCGAATCCATAGTAGGTATCTTACTTCTTCTTTACGTCCAGATAGCTATGTAGAAAAATGAAAAAAAAAAAAAAAAGAAATTCTTCCTCTTTCTGAGAAATAGAATCATGCTTAAGAAGAAACTAAAGTAGACAAGCCCGACATGTGTGGTGCAGTGGTAAAGCACCAAGGGGAACAAATAAGAGGATCAGGATTTGAATTTTAATAGAGATGAATATTCTAAATGTCGATCTCTAAGTATGCATAAGTTGTAGGCGAATAAAGGAAAAGGTCATCTACCTCCAAGATTAATCGGGTGAAGCCCAAACACTTGGATTATAAAAAATAAAAATAAAAATAGACAAGACAAAAAAAGTACTAATTTGGAAAATTTATTTCATCCTATAAAATTTACTAACCATTAAAATTGTGCCTTCTATTTTCAAACAATCCATACCAATTAACACCATCAACATACATGACATAAAATGATGTAGGGCACACATGGCATGTCTTCCACAATGTTATTCTATTAGGTAAATTAACAACATTTATGGTTAGGTGGTGAAATGAGAATAATTTGAAAAGTTTGATGTTTTTGCTTAGAAAAAAAAGGAAAAAAATTTCAGGGTAAAAAATGAAAATTCTCCAAAAAAAAAAGAAAAAGAAATAATCACAAATTGAAATGCAAATCTTTTTAATTCACAGGTACATGAATTTCTTCACGACTTTAACAACACTACACGTTTTTCACATACCAATTATTCCCTAATGATCAATATGATCAACATATGAACAACAAACAATAAAAAAAAATCTCAAGAAAGGAGAAATTCAATTGAAGATTATTCTTTTAAGGAATGTTATATATCAATTTCTTGAACCAAAAAGGAAAGGTGCCATTAAAAATGATACCTTGTAGATATAATCCCATGGCACACATGCAAGAAAGTCAAATACAAAGCTTGACTTCAAGTACCTGAAATACACATACAAAATCTTAAAGCGGAATTTCAGATCAATTCTAAAGATGTTCATATTGAGAAGAGAGATGAACCGGAAGGCAATGCTGGTGGGACTATAGATCATGCGATAGGTGTGGGAGTCACGGTAGGCAAGGAAGAAATTGACTATGATGTCAACTAAGAATGCAACCTGACCAGTGATGTCGAGGAAGAAGAGATTTTTTGGGAGGCCACGGAAGAAGCCAAACTCTAATGGAGTGAAAAAGGATGAGTAAACTGCCCATAGCAGTATGAACTGAGTCCATGCCTCGTACCACCTACTCCACCAAGTAAGCACCATTAAGGACCAAATATATACATAAATCTAAACCATTCAATAAATAATTATAGCATCATTTCAATGAGTGTGTATCCTCTCTAGCTAGCTATCCAAGGGCACTATTACATTAAACATAATAGCTAGGTTTTTGTTGTTTCACATGCATAGATTGCATTTGGTTGTTACAAATAATTCTTATTTTTTCACTATAAATTTTCATCCAACATTCTTATGTTTTAATTTTTGGAAAAAAATATTTATACATTTCATTGTAAAAATAAATTTGGAATATCAATTCTATTAAATTGTAACTATGTATTCATAAAGAATAGTTCCAGAACAAGAAAAGCAAGATGAACAAATTGGTTAAGTCAAATTGGTTACTAGGTGAGATAGGGAGAGGTGAGTGGCCTAGGCAGGTCGAAGAGAGTTTGGGAGATTGGGTAACCTAGGTAAGTTGGGGCAAGAGAGCCAAGCAAACAAGCAAATTGAGCACATAAGTGAGCCAAACAAGTGGATTAAACTAAATGAGTTGAGCAACTAAAGAGCTAATCAAGCAGGCTAGGTCAACAACCTAATTAAGTAGGTTAAATTAGTTTGATTATAAGAACCAAGTGGGCTAGTCAAGTTGGATGATCAAACAAGGTAAGTTGGTCAAGCCGATTAGAACAATCAAGCTTAGCAATAAGGAGGTTAGTTGATTGAACTAGATGGGTTGATTGGATTGAATGGGCCATTTAGGCTAGGGGGAAAAGCAGTTGAGCTAATAAAATGAGAGGGCGGACTAACCACAAGTAGATCACTCGGATCTAATCCGACATGGAAGCTAACAAGTTAAATAAAATATTTGAAATATATATATATGGAATAATTATTTTATTTTTCCTTAATTCCATTAGTGAACAAATGCACCATAAGTGTATTTCTACTGTCTCTCGTGCTTATGCTTCCACCTCATTTTTATTTATTTATTGGATTAAGCCACTAATAAATGCCATAAATGATGCATGAGGAAATAAGATTGGTTGCCTGGTTGGGATGTGAGTTTTTGTCTTCTTTCTCTCATGACGTTGTTCCATTCCAATGCAAAAAATAATAATAATAATAATAATAAATAAAACCAAGACTAAAAATAGAAACAACTTTCTAAAATTTTTGTGGAGATGATTCATTGATCAGCAATAGATAGATTATGCACATCCACAGAATATATTCTGGTCCAAGGGGAAAGAAATCTCTACTAAAATGGAAAAATCCTTAGCATTTATTTTGGGAGTAGCTGTACACACTGCATTTATTACCTCTCTAAAAGTAAAATTCCCCGTGATTAATTTGTTTATTGTTAAAAATTGAAGTCATATAGCGTTAGAAAAATTGATTACCTCACTTTCCATACTCTCTACTTTCCTTCTCAGAATGCTTCTAAAAATTTAGAAACAATCAAAGTAGACCCATTAACTTCTAAATTCTTATACTTTGCCCATTAATAATCTAAAGATAAAATGACAAGAGTAAGCATCTTAACAAACTTTTGAATTCTGGAGTAGATTTTAAACGAGGTAAACCACTAATTGGCAAAAAATTGCATTATCATAGAAATAACAATACTAATACTAATACTAATACAACCAAGTAGGGACAGATTCGCTAATTAGAGTTGGGAGGGCTTAAACTTAATGTAGTGGACTGGACTTCGGGCGTGGAAGGAGTGGATTTTAGATGGCTGAGTAAAAAATTTATATAAATAATTAAAAAAATGGATTGGGTTAGAGTCAAGGACAACCCTAAGGAAGATCCGTCTCTACTACTAAACTTATTAAGAAATTCTGGAATTTGGAAGGGGGATTATTCAAATTTTAATATTTCAAATAAGCTGACTCACAACCCTAAGTAAACAACAATAAAGCTGTAAAATTAACAAACTATTAAAAAAACATATCGACCTCAAAAAATTGAAATCAAATAGCTATTAAATTATGATGATAAGAACATATCGTGTCAATTTGTAACATCACGTTAAATGCAGTATATATCGTGATTTCTAGGCGATCATGATACCGCAAACCATATCGACCTCAAAAAATTAAAAATTAAAAAATTAAAAATAATTTTAAAATGGATTTTACCCGTTGTCGGGGCGGAAGATGAATCGCGAGAGGAGCTCGTCGCCCGAGGCCCGGCGGAACTCGTCGGCGAGGACCCTCAGGCGGCTTCCGTGCGACGATCCGATCCGATCGTGCACGTCCTCGACCCTGTACTCGTCCTCACCTCCGCTTCCACCGTCGGAAGCCAATCCCGCTGCCTCTTCCTCCCCCTCCGACGGCCTCGGGGCCATCACCGCCGACATAGTCCGCTTCCATTTCCTCCGCGAGTTGTCCCGCTCCATGAAGAGAGCTCGGTCCGAGATCGTCCCCTATCGATCGGATCGTAGCGGGAATCCACCCTCTTCTCCGTCTCCACCGAGATCGAGATCGATAGAGATAGAGAGGGAGGGAGAGAGCGAAGGAGGGAGAGCTGGGGGAGTTCGACGGAGGAGGAGGTGAAGAGGTTGAGCTCGAAATGGGTATATTTATAGGCGCGCCACGAGCTGCAGCGAGGAGAGGAGGGGGATTGAAATAGTGGGGACGTTGGAACAGTTTAAGGGAGTTGGTGCACCGGCGGTATACCTTACGCTCTCTGCGTTTGAATTGTTAATTTTTAAAACCGTACGTCGTTTTAAATACCTTTTTCAAAAAAATAAAAATAAAAGGATTTTTATTTTTAAAAACGTGTTAATTACTATAATGTGGGAAAATAAATTAATTCAATTTCATAAAAATTATATATAAAAGAAAATTTTATTAATTTAATTAAAATATTTTAGTGATTAGTGACCGCTAATTGACTATAATAGAATAATAATAATTAATTAGCTACTATAATATTATAGTTGACTATTGCAATTACTGCAATAATAATTTTATAGTGAATTTAATCAGATTAAAGCTATTTTGATCAATTTTATATAGTTTTAATTAAATTGATAAAGATTTTTTTGTATATAAAGTACTTTTATATATAGAATTTTTATTAAATTGAATTAATGTATTTTTATATATTATATGTAAAAGATGCATTCCTTAATTAACTAATCTACGTTTGATATTTAAAAAAATATTGACACGTCATCTCCATAGGGCAAGTTTAAGTTTGGACTAATTATTAATTAAGTAGCCATTAATTAGATGAGTTATATTTGTGGGCCCTTCTAATTGATTTCAAAATTTGAGTTAAGTTTTTTTTTATTTCAAAAAATAAGTATTATTTTAAGTGCATTAATTAGCTTAGTGACCCATCGAGTGTGACGCACCAAATTAAAGCATTCAGATGAGAGTGAAGGGAGAAATTAAATGAGAAGGAGGATGGTGTTAGCACTACAAGAATATATTATAGAACTTTTGCGACTATTAAAAGTTATTGCATAAAGTAATATGCAACACCCGAAAGTCATCGTAACATCCATCCATCGTTAGATCACTCTCAATTCACTCTTGCAAATGAGAACAACGAGAGTTTAAAATAGGTGTTGCATCACTTTAGAAAAATGAACACGTCATTATGTAGCTAGCCCACGTACAGACACGATCGATAATTAGTCTTTATCGTCATTTGATATATATCCTAACGATCGAGTATTCGAGTTCCTACTATTTGATCACTCACCATATGCCTTTTTTATATCAAAGCTAGTGATTTTATGTCCCATGAACGAATGATGCATGTCTTCACTCTTATTCGATCCAACGTCGACCATTGAATCACCTTTAGGACATGAGAATACATGATATATGCGAAAGTCTAACTTGACCCTGCTGAGCCATGCAAAGCCAAACACATATCGACGGCCCTCGTTGACCGACACATATTTTAGGCTAATGTACTACAATAATATTATCTCTAATCGTTCTTTAAATCCCACCATTATCGTGAATTCAAGCTAATGCTTCCTCATCAGATCACACTTGAATCGAAAATAATAACGATAATAAACTTATAAATGCAAGTATTAGGTATTTTTAGGTGTGCATTTAAATAATACATCGCAAAGGGAAAAAAAAAATACTAATCTAACTAAAGTTAGGTCGTTACACTTTTCGCATATATATTCAAATTTTTATTGGACTAGTTGCCAAAGTCAAATGGTTGGAATCGACTATAATAAGCAATAAAACTCGAAACTTTTTTATAGGACCTCCTTATCATTTTTTTTATGATTCAGATTTTTAGTAGTTTCGGAGATTTACACCCATTTATAACTCGAGCTCTAAAATATTACCTTCTACTGGGATTCGAGCTCATCCTTTTATTTATTTCCATAAATGTATTACCACTATAACATATCCGTGTATTATTATTATTACTTTTAATTTGGATATCCACCACACAAAAAGAAAAAGTAACATTTTGCAACGGATATTTTCCGTCGCTATTCCGTCGCTAATAGACATCTGCGACTCATTTGCGATGGATACAGTGTCATCGGGTAGATTTGGGTCGCTGTCAAATTTAGCGACAGATATTAGCAATTCCGCCGGTATATGTAGCAACAAAATTATTATTACCGTTGCTACACGGCGAACGAGGATTTATTTCC
>JBAMIB010000119.1:7238453-7254066 GCA_037177415.1 Kaempferia rotunda | reverse complement strand
TGTAATGACTCATTTGATTTCTGCATAAGAAATGGTACAGGTTTGTGAATGATCTCAAGTACGAGATACTGAAAAAATAATCTCTTCATTCCACAATTTAGAAGAACTCTTGATTGCAGTCTAAAAATCTTCTGTAATAGAATGTGTTTAGAAAATACAATATATGATGTTGTCGTTACCACTTACTTTTGTTAATGGAATAGCAGCAATCCATGGGTGAACAGGATCCCAGTATCATCCATACTTGTGTTTACACAGAGAAAGCCAAACACCTGTAAGATTTCTGAAATAATTGAATCCTGCTGCAAACAAAACAGAATTGACAAAGGAAGAAGCCTTGTCATTGTGTATATGCTTTACTGGTGACTACATAAATCCAGAACATGACTTTGCTCAAGGACTCCTCAATTTGCTTGGCTATCTTAATGTAACCAATGCCTCCCTTCTTCCATTTCTCGGCTGAAGAAAGCATCAGTTTGGTTCAAGCAAATGATTCAGGATTGTTTCCATTATTCTTTGCCTGCCATGAATCAACCTCAGCACATCTGCTTAGTTCTTCCTTTCCTGCCTCCACCATTAACATGCTCGTGGCCACAGCTATCTTTTGTGTCTTCTGTTTTACAAAGGTAGTAATATAGCAATGCAATCAGGTTTTCTTTAGTCTTCTTGAATTTTATTTGATGGAAGCAGAGAAAGAATATTGCAAGGTAGTAAGATTGATGGGTGACATTACTGATTTATATGACTCCATCGAAATACTTTGCAAAATTTTTACTAGTTGTATCCTTATTTTGATCTTAATTCTTGAGCATACAATCAAAAAAAGTTGAGATCCCATAGGACAAGAAAGCCCAGAAGCAATTGTAAAAGTCACTATTACAATACTTTGGAGGAAGCATTTTACAAAGACTTAACCAACATGGTTTATTTTATTTGATGAAGTTATAGAGAAGAATTTTTAGAAGAATAAAAGATCATTACCCTTTTCCATTTGTGTTTGACGCTTATTTATACAGTCTTTCACTTGGATATTTATGCCAAAAATATCACTTGGGGTTTCCAAGATTGGTCTAAGTAGGTTATCAAAATTACATTTACACTGCAAAAATGGTTGCACAGTGAGTTCTGAATTAGTTTGCAGTCAAAATTTGAGGAATCATTAGTTTTTTTGGTTTTTGACTTTAACATAAGTTGTAATTGCTAGTGCAACGATGCTCCTAACTGGTTTGAAAAGATTATTAGTGTAACAATGTGTATAAATGAGTTTGATTATGTTGCCTTGAGTATGTTTTGATATATTTAATAAAGGATTTAATTTTAGTTTCCTGTGTTATCAATATGCATGCATCAAACCCCATGGATTGACACAGTTGATACTACCTAGGTATTTATTTTAATAGGTCTTGGGTCAATTTGCAACCGATGCAAAATGCTCATTGGGTGTCTAATTTCCTCCATGTAAAAAACCATGAAGACCGATGATGCTGAACCATTTAAAGTGAGCGATATCACATTTTACTTCAATATACATATATCAAGTTTGCATATACTTTGCAACTTACACATGGAGTGACTCGACGAAGTCAAGTCCTATTTGTTTGCCATGATGGCTTAGAGATGCAACATATGAGGTGAACTGAGAGGTGAATTGCTAAGGATGGTATGAGATACTAAACGAACTGAAGTTTTTTTTAGCAAGGTGGATTTTAGGGCAATTAGCATGGAACTAATGAAGGCTTGGAGTCTTTGAGCAAGTGAAGACTTAGAGGTGAGACCTTTGGACAAGTGGTGAAGACATGGATCATAGAGGCTTTAGGCAAGTGAAGACCTAGAGGTGAGATCTTTGGGCATGTGAAAAGACCTAAAACATGAGGCTTTAGGAAAGTGAAGACCATGAAGTGAGGATTTTGACATGTGAAGACCCAAAGTCACATGGAGGTTTTGGGCAAGTGAAGACCTTGAGGTGAGAACTGTGAACATGTGAAGACCTAAAGCATGGAGGCTTTGGGCAAGTGAAGACTAATTAGAGGCGAGACCTCTAGGCAATTGATGAGGATCTAGAGATGACATTTATCAACAAGTGAAAACCTAGATCATAGAGGCTTTGAGCAAGTGAAGACAAAGCTAGAGATGTAGAGGTTGAAGGCCTATAAGGTAGTGAGGTGTAAGAGATTACATGTACAAATATATCATATGGCTTACACTTTTAGGTTTACAAGGGCTAAGTCCAATGAAGCAACAAATTGAATCGACTAGAGTGTCGAGTCGAATAACAATTCTTTGTCTAGAAACAAAATGCTCTTTGCTAGGTTTGAGTTAACTGAATTTGGAGATAGGTCAATCGAATGGACTCGAGTCGATTAAAGGATCGATCCATTCAACTAAACATTTGATTGTTGGCTTGCAATGGCTAACTTAAGGATTTTAATCGAGTAGTGAACTGAATTTCAATCGATTGGCGTTGTAAAAAATTAGCCATTGGAGGTCACTCTATATAACTATATAAGTGTTGGGTGTGCTTCTTTAAGTTTGTGTGCAATTGATTATTGAAAATTTAACAACTAAATGGCTAAAAATACATACAAGAGCTTAAGGAAGGTTAATGCTTTTAGGCGGTGTTTAGTAGAGCTTCTGCGAAATGCTTTTTAGATTCTAGCTATATAAAAATACTTTTGAGTATTTGATTTTTTATTTATGATCTACAATTAAAAATTAATATTTATATCTTTAATAAATTTATCATTTTACTAATTGCCACACTTTTATAAATACTTTTAGAGATTGCTTAGCATATTAAATTATATTTATATGAGTTTTTAATAATTTCTGATAAAAATTTATATTTTATTATAAATATTTATTTTTTAAATAATATTTTATATTTTTATATAATTTACCTTTCTAAAATTTTATATACATGCACTACATGCACTACAATGGACAACATATAGGTAATAGATCTGATCAATCCCCCCTACAAAAGGCCACTGTACGGAATGAAACCTTCCTAATTTATCTTTTAAATCACATAGAATAATCCGGGAGAGGCTGGAGTGAAAATTATTACCATTTACATGTGAGATCGTTTTTTAACGTGTAAAATGTATCATCATGTTGGATGAAATCCATGCGGATTTACCTTTCTTCTCGTAACACGGGACAATTCTGAAGGGGGCACTGGATCTGTAGCGGGGCGGATCGTTCTATAGTGGGTCAGCTATTTGGTGGGGTGGGATGGATAGACCCGACATTTTAATAAGTTGGGAAATCCCTAATTCAACCCAATTTAAGACAGATTGCGAGTTAGGCGGGCTAACTCATGGGCTAATAAAAAATTTAAAAACATAATTAAAAAAAATTTTATATCTTCAACGTGAAACATTTTATCAATCTAATGTATCTAGAAATAAGTATTTTAAATATAAATAGACACAAATAAGTACTAATGTTGCATTAAAAGTAATATTTTTATTTTAAAATTATAATAAAAAAATAATAAATTAACATAAAACTTGACTTATATGAGTTTCTTAACCCGCGGGCCAACCCAGCCCGTCGTGGGTCGACCCGCACGGGTCACGGGTTTAGGTGGGTCGATCCACGACGGATGGGTTGATAAAATTCCAACTCAACCGACTTAAATTGGGTGGGTCAACTCAATGGGTCCAACCCAAATTGACGGGTCTAAGGGGCACCTCCAATTCGGGTAAATATTGATTCCTGCGAATCTTTACAACCATCGCCAAGATCCAATAGTTTGGATCCGATACCGATACTTCCTGATCCGAAAATATTGGATCTGGATCTGCTTGATTTCACTACATTTGACAGTTGGCAGCCCAAAAAACCCTAGTAGTAAACTCTTGGTCGCTCCGCTTCGCCTCTCTCCCTCTCCCGTTCTTCCCTCACCAACGCCAGACTACGGCACCGATCCCTTGTGAAAATTGACTAAACTATTTCGAGGAAGGTGAGCAGGAGAGACACTCGAATTTTTTTTTGGGTGATGGTATTTTTGCTTAATTTAATTAACACCCATTCTTGCGGATGGGAAGGTACAAACTTTGATTGATATAGTTACGGTTTGTTTTTTTGTATTTACCTGTTTCTGTCGTGAACATGAAAAAAATCATTGCTGTTGCTTTATCGGGTTGGAAGTTCCTAATGGCTAATATGTTGGCAATATTATAGACGATGGCCGCTAAATCACATACCTCGGTTGAAGGGACCGCAGCTGATATCAATGAGGGGATAGATATGAACCAGAAACCACGTTCCAAGGACATCAGGCGCTACTATTGTCAGTTTTGTGGAATTTGCCGGTCCAAGAACAAGCTTTTGCGATCACACATCCTAACCAACCATAAGGTAAAACCAATTTTACCTTCTCAATTACCTATGACAAGAGGCTTTTGTTTTTTGTTGCTTACTTCAGTTGGCATCCTCCAGTCAAGCTGAAGAAAAAGTTTCTTGCTAAAAGGAAATAATTATAAAGCTAGTTATATAAGAGTTGGAACTTTGAGGAAAAAGGATATCTTGTCATTGCCTTATGTTTACATAATGTTCATAAGATCTTCATTTAATGCACTGGTTGCTTCGATGCAATTTAAAAATAAATAAATCGTATGAAAAAACACAAGTTCATTTCTAGGACCTCAAAGAAATCAATGGTACTAGCCTAAATCAGGAGAGCTGTACCAACTAGTCTTTAAATTATTTAGTACTTAGAGGATTCACTACATGGAGAGCAATGATGGATAATATCCATTTAACCGAGCTCATATAGTTATACGACTTGTTATTTATTGTTATGATATTCTATTCATAAGTCTATTCTTAAATTTATTAAGTGGGCGTACTTTTAGGGCACTATATTATTTTTTAGACGTTGAATTGTCCAAATTAGTCAAATCAAGTCATTCATATCTTAAATAACTATTAAAATTTCCTCCTTATCTCTTGAAACTCATCTAGGATGAGTTGGACAATGCACAGTTAGATGAAGTCGATCATGTAAATATGCTGGATGGCAGGGTGCAACATACTTGCAAAGAGTGTGGTGCAAGCTTCCTCAAACCATCTCATCTGAAGCAGCATATTCAAAGTCACTCTATTGAGGTTACTGCAACATCCACTATATGTTTTATTTAAATATCCTTTGTAGTTTCACTGGTTTTCTTCATCTTTTCATTGATTATCTATGACTTCAATTATTTGATATCTTATATGTCGATTTTTAGTTGAGGCATTTGATTGTTTAGTCCTTTGCTTTTTTCAATAGATAATTGGTTATATCGGGTATCAATGTCATACATCTTGTTTGTTCAACTGTGTCAAATATCTATGATTGGAATAGTTATTTATTTCCCCTTTTTCAGCCTATTTCTTGAGATTATTTGACTAACACATATAATATGACTCAAACAGAAATCACTAATTCTATATGTTAAGGAAACAATTGATTTTCGTTTGGTTACTTCTGATATAATTTTGATGACAACATATTGTTAACTGCTGCTTCAGCTAAGTATTTCTTCAAAATACCTATCTCTTGAATATTGATTGTAACTATTTACCTGTTTAGGTGTTAATAAAAAACTGATTATATATTAATCTTTAGTTGGGAATTCTTAGATTGACATTGAGCATTGCTACATTCAGACATTTAAACAGAATGCCATATTATTTGGTAAATGATTGTACATCTGTCAATTTTATGAAGGCTATTTGCAGGCATAAAGCATTGTGAAACAAATTTTCTTGTGGGATAATGATGTGATGCGTGAAGCATTGGATCCCATGTGTTGAACTCCAAAATGCAAAGGGGCTACAATGTTTTTCTTGAGTGGACTAGTATCAGGATGGGGAAACCTCCTGTGAAGCTCCACAAGAAAGCCTCGATCACGCACTTTCCTTGAGGTCAGAAAACAATAAATTTTCATTTGGTTACTTGCAATACAATTTTGATGACAACATATTTTAATTACTGGTTCAACTTAGTACTTCAAAGTAGTCATTGTCTTGATTGTTGATTATAATTATCTCTGTATAATTAAAAACATGATTAGAGTTATATGTTAACCAATGAAATTTCTTGTAGATTGAGATTGAATATGCTACTTTTGGGCATTTAAATACAATGTCATATTATTTGGTAAATGATAGGTCATTTATGAAGGAAGAACATTTGCAGGCATAAAGCATTTTGAAAAAAAAAAATCAATCTTGGATAATGATAACATGTGTGAAGCATTGGATCCCATGTGATGAACTCCAAAATGCAAAGGGGCTACAATGTTTATCTTGAGCGGACTAGTATCAGGATGGGTACACCTCCTGTGAAGCTCCTCAAGAAAGCCTCAATCACGCACTTTCTTTGAGGTCTGTCTTTATCTGTTTTGCTTCAGCTTTATTTGTAAAAGATAGTTTTGTATTTACTTGTTTGATATACTTCCGTAGTTGACTTACAAATTTGTTTTGATTTAATTTCTTTATCTATGTTTTTTTATCGTTTGGGATCACCTTATAAAGTTAAATGATGTTCTTATGAGAGTTCCTATCTAAAAGTGAGAATAGAAACGGTTCCCTGTTTTATGAGTCATAGATAAGAAATAGGGAGTTTATTTCCAGGTTCTTATCACAGTTAACATTAACTTTAATTCATAAAATTGTTCTCATTGTCCTTTCCAATGCATGATCTTGGTGCTGGTTGTTTTATCGTCAGCTGATTCTTGTGTCTCGTATATCTTTGATTTTGATGCAGAGGCCTTTTACCTGTCCAGTGGATGACTGTCATGCCAGCTTTAAAAGGAAGGACCATTTAACTCGGCATTCATTGACTCACCAAGGAAAACTCTTTGCTTGCCCTGTTAGTAATTGTAACTGCAAGTTTGGATTCAAGTCCAACATAAAGAGGCATGTGAGAGAAATTCATGAAGATGAGTCTCCTTGTGAAGGTCCACAACAGTATGTTTGTGGTGAACCTGGATGTGGGAAGATATTCAAGTATCCCTCGAAATTGACGAAGCATGAAGATTCACATGGTAAAGTGCTCTCCTTTAAATCATTGTAACTGTTGACATAGTTCTCTAGGCTGTTTTCTAAAATAATCATATAATGTTCTCAAGGTTGTCAAAAACACCTAATCAACTCAAGCGGATCTTAGATTTTCTCAAATTTTGATTTTCTCAATGTTTTCTTTTCATTTTCCAATTTTCACGTTTGGGACAAAAAAAAAACTGACCATGTTCTAAAAAAATAAATATGGAAAACCTGACCAAAGCTGAAATTGGTTTCAAAAGAAAAAGAAATCACGTGTAGAATCTGTGTAATATAGATAATGAGATGATGTTGATTGTGGGGTTCCCAACAATTGAAACAAGATGGTTATAATTTCCCGTTTCCCTTGGCACACAATAGCCTGTGAAATTTCACATATCCCTTGGAATATAGTAGCCTGTGGAGCAGGAGATTTATTATTCATGCCTTGTTAGGTGAGTGAAAGCTGTAAAGAAATCGATTTAATGTTTTTCGTAGTATGGAAATGATGTATTATGAAACATAGATAAGTATTGTCCTTTCGTCGACATAAAAGGTAATATGTAATTTTGTTTTAAATTTCTCTTATGTTTATTTTCTCTTATGTATGGAAGTTTTATTAATCTAATAGGAGATTAGAGGTTAGCTAGGGTTAATTAGATGTAACTAAGGCTTAACCAGGTAGTGCTACTGTTGATTTTGAGGGATTTGGAACTAATTTGGGTTCAAAATATGTATTAGATTGTCCATTTGAGGGTTCTATTAGGTGGGTCTGCTTTGGGTGAATTTTAGGCTCAGATCATATTTGATTTGGTTAAATTCTGGTTAAACCGCAATTGAACCAATTTGGTTCGCTTCAGTTGCTTGGGTTAAGTGGATAACTAAAATCCATATCTTTTTCTTTTCCCATATGTGATTGCAATCCTCTTCCATTTCCCTTGGTCCATATCTCTTTTGTCCCCTGCATCTGCCACAGCTCACCCCGACATCACTGCTTGTCTGTGTGTAGCCTGGTACTGTCACCAATTACACCATTGCTACAGCTTGCTGCCAGCAAGCTCTGCCACTTGCCACCTTCCCTTCAGACTATGTCACCACTGGATATGCATGACGTTGCGGTGCAAGTTTCCTCTTATGCCCTTCCAACAGAAGTTGGTGTTGTATGCGGTTATGAGATTTTTCTAGGGTGATGGTTGTATCTTGGATGTTAAGTCATGAGGTTGGGTTGGATTGGCTATAATTTAAGTGAGGTTAGGGTGGATTTAGTTCTGCTTCTATTATCCTATTGGCTTCTAGTAGTTTCTTTGTTCATACATCATATTAACTGCCATGCATATAGATATTTATGCAGATATGCATCTGAGTTAATTTGACTTGTTTATATGTTGAATTCATATCATGTCTCATAGTTACATCTGACAGATTGATTATTTTGTTGTATTCCATGTTGTTATGTTATGTTGCACTAGTTTTGGACCTTTTGGTACACATTAAGAATTACACATTAGAAGATCCTTTTCCTCTGGTTAGGATCTGGCAGGCATAAGATATAAGGTAACATTAGGCGAACTATATTGAATGCTGAGTCATTTGTTGTGGATATGTTATTTACAAATATTATTTGGTTGTTGATGACTCATATAACATATAAGATCCTTGCGGACCTTTACCAGCTATACACACACTCACACTTGATTTCTCTCCTCAACTATTTATTGACTGCAATGGCGTAGATGATCTCAATCTTTCTTTGGTATTCATGTGGTACATGGTACCACTCTATTTCATTTTAGGGGAGTGCAGGGATAACATCCATGAGTAGTTCCAAACTATGGTCAATTGATTGCAGTACTTTAGCAAATAGTATTTGGATGACATTCATACAGAATAACTTTATTTATATTCATTTTCATGCAATGTAGTATTTTATTCATATCATAAATCGCAGTGCATTCATAGTTTATTATTTGTTGCATTACCTTGCAAGTATTGTTATTTTTTACTTACCCTACGCAGACTTTCCTGTTGACTCTGTTGTGTTGCCACTTCAAGGCTGTATCTAGTTCTTTAGTGGGTTGGCATATTTTCTAAGATCGCTTTAAGGGCACAGCATGCTTTGAGGACGTTTTGGGGATCTTTCCCGTTTACTTGAGTTCCTCCTCCCCCCAAAAAAGAATATTTCTGAAGGAAAGAGAGAATTATATTTTGTTTTGAGTGAACACATTTTTCTCACTTTGGTCATCTTATAGGTCATGTTCAGGTTTCTTTTTTGGTTTATCCTAAAGATTACTTTTCACTAGATGCGCATGCTTATTATTTATTATGCTGCTTTATTTTTTCAATGCTTCATATTTACCATTTTTTTCTACTTCAGTTTTTTTGTGTGGTTCTTATAGTTCTTTATACTCTAATTTAATCATTGCGAGCTAAACCAAGTTTTTGTTGCAGTTAAATTGGAATATGTGGAAGTTGTTTGCAATGAACCTGGATGTACGAAGACATTCACAAATGCAGAATGCCTTAAAGCACATATCAAAACGTCTCACCTATATGTTGATTGTGTGATTTGTGGAACAAAACAGCTGAAGAAGAATATTAAACGACATGAACACATGCATGAAGCAAGTGAGGTGACTGAGAGGACAAAATGTAACTTTGAAGGTTGTGAACGCACCTTTTCAAATGTAAGACCTGAATTTTGTGTAGTTATCGATTTTCTGTCTCTCAGGCCGTCAAAGCTTAATTGCTATTTGGAAGCAATCTAGCAGCACTTTTTCAGTTAATAGGATGAGGTGGAAATCATGACCAAATAAAACCATAAGATGGTTGCATCCCAATTGCGTGCCACATCAGGAATTTGGTTAGGACATTGTTCGAAGCTTCATTGCAAGAGGAACTGTTATTGATGTTGATTTTCCCGTATTAGAACCAGTTCTTGAACTAGGAGACAATTATTGAATATGAATGGGTCAAAGGTAAAGTTCATGGAGATTTCTAATTTGAGCTTTTTAACAAACGCTTAAAACATCTAGGCAGAGACAATTATCAGATATGAATGGATCAAAGGTAATTTGAGCTTGTTTTTGTAACATAGGCTTGAACATCTTGGCAGTTAAAATAGACGTTCAAATGGCCTTTTACCACATTTATTATTAATTGCATAAATGCACACTTTGTTGATAAGGACAATTTATTGGAAGATCACCCTTTTTTTCTTCTTATATGCATCACTTAATTTATTTCTGGATAAGCAATTAATCTTCTATTTAGGAATTATTAAGTATAGGTTTTGTGCCTCGCAGGTATCAAATCTCAGACAGCACATAAAAGCAGTCCATCAAAATCTTCGTCCATTTGCATGTAGATTTTCTGAATGTGGGAAGAAGTTTCCCTACAAGCATGTCAGGGATAACCATGAAAAATCTGGTGTGCACAGTTACATCCAAGTAAGTGTTTAGTCTAGGATTTATCTACTAGACTTGACATGGCGTTCTGAAATGTTAGAAAATTCAATTTTGAATTTTGTTGGATCAGAACAAATATTAATCTTGGTTTGCATGAATACTGAGTTGGTTTGAGCTTCTGCAGGGCGACTTCCTTGAAATCGACGAGCAGTGGCAGTCACGACCAAGAGGTGGACGGAAAAGAAAGTGTCCATCTATCAGATCTCTCTGCGGGAAGAGGATTGTTTCACCTGATCAAGCATCTATACTTGATAATGGAGTTGAGTACTTGAGATGGCTTCTTTCTGGTGAACAGTGAACGAGATTGAGAAGATTAGTAAACTTATGCCAATACTGCATCTGCTGTCTTGACAGGAAGAATTCGTCTCAAATAAAGTGATGTATTGTATGTCCAAGTCAAATGAACTGGATAATGGTACATAATGCTGAAGGTCATGTATAAATGTGTTCTTCAGTTTGCTCTGCAAATTATATTTCAATATTGGTCAGGTTAGCTTTAGGGGATTTGCATAATAATTTTGATTTGTGGAATTATATGAATGGCCATTGAAATGCTCGATCATGAAATATTTTTTTATAGATAAAATGTCTTTCATTTGATTATTGGAAAAGAAAAAACTAGAGACATTTAAATTTTAAAATTGTATTTATTGAAAATATATTTATAGAAAGATATATAAAATGTTTGTAATCTGATTATTCCTCATAGAAATAATTTTTCAAAATTTTATTTATTAAAAATTTAAAACTATACAAATAAAAATAATGTAGGTATGTATTTAAATTCTATTGCATATGAAAATTAATATTCCGTTTAAACAAATAAAAATAATGCAGACAATTTTTTTAAAAAAAATCCTAAACCCTAAAACTTTTTCTGCCAAAAAAAAAAAATAGAGAAAACATAGATTTTTTTTACTATCATTTTATTATTATTTTAATGATTTTGTTTTCCATATTGAAAACATGCTCCAAGTTACACTGGCAAATGCTCCTCTTTGTGATTTTATCTAATTTATAATTTAGATATTTAACTTTTCAAACTTACTAATCTGACCTGACCTTGTGAAAATTTCTTACCAACTATTAGATAATTAGAAAACACTCATAGAGACAGACCTATTCAGGCGATCAATGTTTTTAAAATTGTCATCCCATGGAGAAAATTCTTAAGTAGGCAGAGATTCTACTCTTAGATGCCTAATTAATCACTTAAGAATATAACCGCAGTACCATTATCGTGGGACAACATAGTCTCATGCTTGAAAATACTTGAAGAAAATGTTTACTTGTTTTGACAAAGTTAATACAGCATATAAGCCTACGGCAACAACAATATACAACATACTTTTAAAAAAAAAATCTCTGGTTTGGGCAAATTAATCCAACACGTGAGCTCACAGCAACTGTAATATAAGCTCTCTTAGCATATCAAGACCAATTCCCAAACTCTCAAATTTGTTGAGGATGTGCTACGGGAGTGCTATCATATATATATTTTTATTCTTTTGCTACAGTTTGGTGACTCCAGTATTAGCCTTCAGACACTCAGCTGGCATGCTCAACAGCCCTTTGAAGCCATTATTATTAGATAGGCAAAGATATGTCGATCCAAATGGTTCGATAAAAGTTCCCTTTTGACTTCTACAGAAAATGTCTTCCTGTCGTCGGCCCAAAAAATATCAACCATCATACATGGCATTTGTTTCTCAAGGGTATTGCATATGGCATATAGAGCAAAGAATCAACACTCCTGGTCTCGTAGTCAATTTGTTCTTCTAGATGTGATCCAATCTCTCTTAGTCTGATCATACTGCAAGGAGGAGCAGCTTCCGTTGCGGAATGCTTCGGACATGAGCTTCTTCATCAGTTGTTGTAGCCTTTCAGCACCTGGTCCTGGCTGAAATTTAGAATCATCAGACCTTGAGGAGCATTGTTCTGCTCCATCTGATCTCTGATTGCACCATCCACCAGGAGTGACTTGTCCGTTTGATCGCCCCAAAAGTTCCTGGTCAATTTTATCCAAAACTGGATCCCCTTTTGCAAATTTCCTAGCGAAGGGCATACCGCTTTTTACCATTCTGTCGAAGTCTTTGGATGTAAGGAGCAGTGGGTGTTGCTTTGGAGGGTTGTCCCAATTAATAAAGTGTAGGTCATGGCTTATGGAAGTGTTTTTGAACTCATCAGAATTGCAGATGACTGTGTGGAAGTAGCCTTCAGGCGAGGAGATGAAATTTACGTAGTACATCAGAACAGTTCGAGGAAGGTTTTCCCACCCCCATATACAGTACTCAAGGAAGCTTCGAGTCAGCATCACCCATGCCGAACCTATGAAGAACATGAATTAGTACAATAAAAAGACAAACCAAGTCTTGGCTCACTAAAAATTATAATGCAATAGTCAATTGAATAGAACTAGTAGAAGATAAGCAAGGTTTTCTGTTGCTCAGTCTACGTAACTAGTTCTATTGCAGGTTCAGCCTGATGGGCCTCCACTGGGTTCGAAGTCTACATTGTTGCTATCGAGGAAAAACTACTATCAAATCTCAGAAGCCATACTGCTTGAAAACGGAAGATGACAGGTTTTCCAAATGCAAGACAGATCAATTGTTAAGGGTCCACACTTCTAGATCAGTATGCTGTCTTCTAGTACTTGTCAAAGAATATTATACAACACCATTAGTCTGATTTGCATTCAACACCACTGCCATATTAGTAAGTGATCAAAATATGTGGGTTACAGCTGGGTTTCGCTTTAGTATATAGGGCCTCATTATCTTGTACAAAAGAAGGGAAAAAAACTTATCAAGAAGTGAACAGAGCAGGAAAGTTCCTAAAAGTATAGCCAATCATCTCGCAACTCACAAGATTTCCCATGACGAGATGCTTTCTTACTAAATAAGCACTAGATAGATAGTAATTAGATGGTGATCTGAAAGAGCATTGCTAAAATCTACTATCGAATTACATTATGTATACTAGCTGGAGCCTGCTCAAATTACAAGAGTATTAGCTAGATTCTGCTCTTAGATATCATTGAAAGGTCTTTTGAACGTGCCTCAAAGTAAATTTTGGTTATTGACCAAAAAAACAGAAAAGATCACCAATTGTCTCCTTATACATGTTCAATTTCATAGAGACATCAGCTTCAGTACAATGAAGATACAGATAATAGCTGAAGGAATAATAGATGAAAAATAGCTTACCAGTGTACAATTTTAAAGTAGTAGGCAATTCCCGATGTTCAGTTGTAGTGAAAACGTCAAATTTTTTGGACAAATAAAGGCCTGGATCAACAATTATTGGTCTTGCCCTCTGTGTCCTGGTGATTAATTTCATGTTAATATTGTGAATTGAGTTATAGATTAAATTCAAAAAAGAAATCTTCTTGACTCACAATTTCCAACCAGCAATGGGTGAGTGCTCAATAAAATTGAGATTTCTAGGCAACGAAGATAAAACATCAAGTATATCTGCATGGATACCATAGAAAAGGTAAGCACAAAGGAAAAAAAAAACTAGCAAAGAACATGTTCAAATATATTTTGCTATGCAAATATAATGGTAATCTAGAAATATTTATTCTCTATTTCTAAACGGAAATAACTTGAAGTTTATATGTTCGGTATTTTAATGATGCAAGGCTAAATCTAATTTCTTCTTCAAAAGAACTGAAGTGGAAAATAGTTCCTTATCCATAGGAAAGAGAGGTCCTTTGCAAGACAAGCCCCAAAACAGAAACAACACAAGGAACTAAGCTGTAGTTTTCAACAGACCCAAGAAGCGACCACCTTGCTATACTAGCTTTCTCTATAGCCTAACATTTGCATTCTGTCATTTAGAGTGTATAGGAACAAAATTTGATAGTTTTCAACATACCCCAAAAGTGGTAATGTTGCTTTTGTTAGATGTCTCTATAGCCTAACATTTGCATTCCCTGTCATTTGGAGTGTTTATAGGAATAAAAGTTCCTATATATAATCCCTACCATGGCTGATCAAAACTGACAAAGTTAAGGGAAGAGGCCTTCAAGTTGGGCAGACTTGAGCTGGAATAGAATTGAAACCTTTAGTGGCAGTATTTGCTGGAGAGCACCAGGTCATGAAACAGTTTGATTTTCATCTCCGGTTCTTTTTTTGGAGAACGGAACCATGATGAATAGTGGAAAACATATTTTCTGTATATGTGAAATGACAAAATTAATAATACCTATCTGTGCCTTTCAACAAAGAAGTCACAAATTATTATGTAGCTCATAAGTAGAATAATTGGTCTGAATCTGGTAGATTAATGAATCTGATGGATCTTCGACTGCTATGTATGGATTCCAGCGCAAGCCACTTGCGAGTTGTAGTTGACTGTGGCAGTATTGTTGGTAATTGGACAGAATTTGTTAACTATTTATTATGGCCAAGTGTGCCTTGTTTATCATAGTCCATCTTGTGAGGCTCTGCGGGGGGAATAACCCTTAGAGTGCGTTCAATTAGTATTATTTCCTGATGTTTCTCCTCCTCTTCTCCCCTTGCTCTTCCAGGCCTTCATCTCCTCCAAGTACTCAAAAGGCGGAATTAAGAATGAGTCAAGAAAAGGCATCTTCCTATTGTTGGAAAATTGATTTTGAGCCAATTAGTGTATGAATAAGAAATCACATGGATTGGTGACATGACTTAATCTGGATTGTCAGATTAAGATGGACAAATCAGATTCATCTAAATGAGAAGGCATAAGTGACTCTTCGGATGACTCAATCTCAAGCATTGATTTCAAATGGAAGGCATCCAAATGAAGAGGCATTGTGTTACTTGGGAAGGGATGCGATCTAGATCATCCAATTCAACTATTCAAGTTAGATGGATAAGATCTAATTGAACCAAGAGGTTTTTCTACTCCTGCATTTGGTATAAATAAGATCTCTCATTTCTCATTTCATTCATTTCATTTAAAAGCAAAGCAAGCATTACATTCCATACTTACATTTGGAGAGTTTGAGAAGCTTCTTCAGTTCGGAAGTCTTGCGATTTGCAAAGCTGCTATCACAAGATAAAGTCGTTGTATCTTGGGAGACGATTGCCGTGTTCCGTGAGCATCGTGTGCCGAGCAAATTCATCTTTAAG
>JBAMIB010000119.1:7210556-7226791 GCA_037177415.1 Kaempferia rotunda | reverse complement strand
AGATATGTTTTTCATAGTTAATTGTAATAGTTTTTTTTTTCATTTTCTATGTTGTAATTATACTGATTATTAGCAAGGTGGAATATAACATTTTAATTATTATAAATCTTAGTTTAGTTTATGTCCTAAGTTAATAAAATTATTTTTATAGTATCAATTTTATTATTTTTTTATATGAATACAAAGAGTTTTTTTTTTTTTTTGCACAGTACCCTTTAAAATGTAGGACCGGTCTTGTACAAAGTACACAGATAGGGCTCGCAGACAAATCACCTGAGTTAAGTGTAATCTGGGCTCTGTATTTGTACCCCTGCAGTATGTGTGTTCATGTTCACAACTAGGGGTGCAAACGAATCGAATTGAGTTAAATATTCATATTTGAGTTTAAACTTAAAAAATATATGTGATATTCAAATTTGATTCGGAGTTTGAAAACACAAATAATTTTGGCTCAAGTTCGGTTTGAAATAAAATTCGAGCTCGAGTTCTATTCGAATGGTTTGAACCTTGATTTGAATAGAATCTAACTATAGTTCTACATGACTTAAATTCGAGTTCGTTCAGACTTTAATTTGAGCATAGTTAAATTGAAATCTAAAAATAATGAGTTTGATCCAGTTATAAGAATAAAATATTATAAATTTAAATTCAGCCAAAATTTTATCAATTCGAGTTCGACTTGAATTTAATAATTTTAATATAAATTAAATATTTTTCAAGCCAACTGACAAAAAACTCATGAACATGTTCATTTTGTCACAAAATTTACATATTATTTAAGTCAGCCTGCATGAAACAAAACTTTCAATATGGGATTAAACTCCCCCCACACACATCACCAAGGCTGTTCAGTTCGCCAGAGTCTTTCTTTTCCAATCGTAGGGCTGAGTTGCATTCTTAGTAAGTTTCGCGTAGGCGAATTAGTAGAGTCATAATTGTGAGCAAGTCAAATTAGTAAAGGAGACTATTTTTTTTTTTTGTGGTAAAATAATTTAAAATTATCACCCCACATTCATTTTACCGTCAAAATTTATAGTCATTAATAATAAAAATAATAATAACGACAAATCGTAGTTCTTTTTGCCGTTCAAATAATCTTTGACCATCAGATCATATACAATAGAAATTATATATGCAAGTTGGCGGGAAAAAATAGGCAGAACTTTTGACAATTATTTTTTGTGTAATTTGCTGTTATTGACTCATAATACGTACGTATGTATCTCTTGGTCTTCACGAGTCTAATCCATCGGTGTTAATTGCTAGAACACTTGACGATTTCATTACATTTTGAACCAGTCATAGAAAGAAGCTTCCCAACGTAACTCATATTCCTTATTTCTTCGGTCGTCTGATTGGTTTATGAGTTCAAATAAAGACATTCATTTTGATCATTGAAGTATTCCTTGCTACCAAATTTTCTGCGAGTAATTAATTAATCACTTCGATCATATATATCACTTCCTAGGAAATTTCTCAAACTCGATTCCTTTAATTCCAAGTATCTTGCCGACCTTTCATTTTGGTTTCAGTACTTCGTTTGTCGTTTTATGTTGCATCAAAAGTCACTGCAGTCTATACGTTGACAAAGAGACCTTCACTAGATGGGGTTTTGCAACCAAGGAAGCTTTCAATTAAATGACTTCTAAAAATAAACTCATAAGAGAATAACGACTTGGGAAAAGAAATTAATAGGAAATTGCATGAAGTCAGGACGAACAAGTTATTGATTTTTTCTCTTAATATTTTTGAAGAGTCATAGTGTGTGAATGGTACATGAACCACATATGTATACATTCCTGTGGTTTCCTCCCACCTTCCTTCTGCACAGGTCAACCTTACTAGCTAGCTAGCTAGATTCTTGTCAGCTGTATATATAAATCACTTAGAGAAAGCCAAATTAGTAGCTCATACTTGAACTGTCTACTGATCGTAGCTCATTACCTTCCTGCACCAAATTAAATGATGCCCATGCCTGTGAAAATCTTGAGTGTTTCTTTTGATCATTTCTTGATCGTTTCTTCCATCTTATTAGCTCTTTCTGCAAAGGCAGTTAAAATCGGTGTGATGGTTAACCCTTACCTGCCTACCCGAAGAGAGCAAGAAGTAGCCATCAGGATTGCAGCACAACACTTCATTTCTTCTTCGCCACTCGTTCTACGATTCAACCAAACCAATGATGATCCCGTTGAAACGTCAACAACCGGTAACTTAATTTACTATTTAATCACACTTTTATTCACTTCTAGGCAGCACGGGATATTAGTAAATAGATCATATATTATGTAATTGGTGCAGCTAAATATATGATTGACTGGGGAGCAGAAGTAATCATTGGCATAGTGACATGGCCAGAGGTGGTGACCTTGGCAAGAGTAGGGATTACTTCTGGGGTTCCCATCCTCTCCCTCGCAGAGACAACAACAACAACAACATCAAACTTACTTTCAACCATGCCTTTCTTGGTTCAAATGTCCTACCCAACTTCCGATGAGGTGCTCTGTCTGGCTAACATCATAAGTTCATATAATTGGAGAAGAGTCATAGTTATTTATGAGGATGACATCTACGGCAGCATTTCCTCTATGGCCACACTCTTTTCTGATGCACTCCGAGCAAATGGTTCTAAAATTGACCACCACATCGCATTTCCACCCATGCACACAGTCCCTACCAGTGCAGCCGCAGAGCTAATCAAGGAAAAACTACACAACATTCCTCTGCAACTATCGAAGGTGTTTGTCATCCTTAGTTCCTCTCCCCAACTTGCCAAGCATTTGTTCATGGAGGCCAAAGAACAAGACTTAATGACAGCCGATCACGTGTGGATTGTGAGTGATGATATTACTGATCTCCTTGACTCGAATTTTAGTCAACCATTCATCTCCTCCTATATGCAAGGTGTAATAGGAATTCGTACGTACTTCAACCAAACCACCACATTCTATCAAAATTTCTCCATTGATTTTCAGAAAAATCTATCAAATAATAATATTGAACCAAGAAGGTTGGCAGTCCGAGCATACGATGCAATTCATGTCGTATCTAATGCAGTGGCAGCTAGGGATAGGAATAAAAATACAACACTGTGGGAGGGAATCCTCACAAGCAACTTTTTGGGTTTAAGTGGCTTCATAAACTTCAGTACTATTGGCACTGACCTTCTTCAAGTTCAGGGCAGCTCCTCTGCATTTCGCGTTCTTAACGTAGTAGGAAAGAGTTATAAGGAAATAGGGTATTGGTCCAAGGGACATGGATTTTACGAAGATGAGGAAGAGATGAGCCGATTTGGATCTACAGTGATTCCCATGTTACGTCCAGTATTGTGGCCAGGGCATATGGATCATAAGATTCCAGGAGGGTGGGGCAGATTGAAGATCGGAGTGCCAAATCATACAACCTTTGACAAATTTGTGAAGGTGGAATACGATGACAGTGGGAAGCTAAAGGAGCCTCAAGGATTTTGCATCGAAGTCTTCAAGGAGATTCTGAAGAACTTGAACTATGATCTTTTATATGAATGGGCTCCCTTCAATGGCTCTTATGATGATCTTGTCAATCAAGTCTCCTTGAAGGTAAGGTACACATGCATGCATATAGCTAGCTAGCATACTACTAAAAGTCTTTAATTATATACTATTTTCAGTTGATGTAAAAATTTATACTTGTGTATAGAAATTTGATGTCGCGGTGGGAGACATTACAATCCTAGCCGAGAGAGCAGTGAATGTCTCGTTCACGGTACCATTCTTGTCATCTGGTCTCTCTGTACTAGTTCCTATCAGACCTAACCACACTCGATGGATTCTCATGAGACCATTCACAAAAGAGGTTTGGTTTCTATTTCTTGCCACCTTAACTTACAATTGTGGCGTCGTGTGGTACTTTGAGCGCAAGGACAACCCCCAATTCCATGGCAATTGGCACCAACAGCTCGGAGCTGCACTCTGGCTCACTTTTTCTACCCTTTTTAATGCCCATGGTAATTAATTAAACTCCTCAAGAATATAATTAGAAATATCGTCAAAACTTATATAGTTTGTGTAATTAATTAACATTATATATATATATATTTTTCTCGATCTCCACAGGAAAGGTGTATAGTTTCTATACAAAAACAGTTGTTATTGCTTGGCTCATAGTGGTGTTAATCCTGACGACTAGCTTCACAGCCAATCTCAGTTCCATTTTGACTGTTGAGAAAATTGAACCAGTGCCAGCAGGAAGTAAAGTTGGCTGTGATGGGGATTCCTTTGTCCTGAGGTACTTGCAAAATGTGTTGAATTTTAAGGCTCAGAATATTATGACAATTGGAAAATCAGAGGCCTACGTTGATGCGTTCGAGAGTGGAAACATCTCGGCAGCATACTTGGAGACACCATACCTTAGGGTTTTCCTCTCTAGATATGATAAGTACACTGTCATTGGTGAGACCTACATGCTTGGAGGATTTGGATTTGTGAGTATATTTAATTCACTTTACGTACGTACATTTGAATTTACTTACTATTTGCACACATGATTCTAATTATTTAAATATATATTTTTTATTTAAATTAGGTCTTCCCCAAAGATTCTCCTCTAGCGGATGATTTCTCGGAAGTCATACTAAAATTGACACAGGATGGAACACTCAAGAAACTTGAAAAACATGAATTCTCTTTCACCTTTTCCAATACTCCAAGCCCAGACAATGAGAGGAGAAAGGATAGCATGAGCATAGAGCCGTTTTGGGTACTCTTTGTCTTCACTGGTTCCATCTCAACGACCATGTTAATACTCTTCACGAGGCACTTAATGCTTCAAAATGGGAGAAGACTATCAAATGTATTGTTTGGGTCCGTGAGACGAAGTTTTAAGATGGTTTGGACGATGACCATGAAACGAAGGGAAAAAGAAGAAAAGGTGTTTCCAATATCCTCTCAAGAAGGGACGATCGTCCATGGACAAAACGAGATCACAATAGATATCAATCTCCCACCAAACCATGGCAATACCTGAAACACAAAGAGAATATATCAATGTTTCATTTGCATATATAGATTCATAAATCTCAACGGATGATCATACCGTTGAAAGTAAAACTTGATCATCATGACATAATTAGGGACATATATAGCTCATATGTTTATGTAGATAAATCCTTGATCTCATATCATAACATAATTCGTGAAATATATATTTCTTATATTCATGCACATATATATGTCTAATTTGTTATCTTATTTTACACCTAAAGCCAACTTTTCCTTTTGCATATGCTCATGAGTTCACCAAGCAAAATAATAATAATTTCATTGGTGATCATGTATGTCATCGTCATTGAATTATGTAGTTGGCGTGCCAAATAACATTGTTTATCTTAATTATCTAAAAAATAGCAAGAGATATAATCCAAAGCAACTTTCAATAAAACCATCAAAATAAACTCACTAATTAATGATTGGAGTAATACATGCTAAATGATAAGATTGAGATCAATAAATACTAATAAAAATAACTTTTTGTAAATTCAATCAATCAGATTTCTGAATCTAGAGACGACAATCAAAGGATGTTAGATGGAAGAAAACTAAGAATGTAACAACATGAAATATTAAAAAAATTATTGTATGACAATATATATAAAATACAAGAAAAAAGGGACTATAAGTATCACAACAACATATATAATCATAAAGTTTAATTTATCTCTAGCTATAATTATTTTTAGATAGTTTACTTGTCAATATATTAAACATATTGGGTATGAGATAGATATTTCCTTGTTAAGATAGCAAGGTCTAAATGAAAGCAAGGCCTGAATGAGTTGTTCTTACAAATTAGTAGAAAAGAAGATAATATTCAAAAATGAAATAAATTCATAATTAACTTACAAATTAAAGTCGTCTAAATTTGTAGCCTTTTATTGTCTACACGCTATGAATCCCTTGAGTATAGCAAGAAAACTTACAATCCTAATGTCAACGTCGACCTTTAGAATAAGAGGAATCACTCGAGATAGCTTTCGATTATGAATTGAAGCACAATGAGAAGAAATGTAACCAAATAGTTGACATAAAGGGGAGAGAGGGATCAATTCCTTTTAACTATTATATTAAAAGCTAGATATCCATGATCGAACTGACAAGATAGAGGATGAATTGGTTGACCTGTTATTAATATTATAAATAAAATCAGAATTTTAAAGGTATTAAATATTGTTTATAAATGTCAAATATAACCACTATCCATTCATAGCTAAATGTGCATTGAACAAATTCTTAGTCAATAATTAAATTGATTAAAAATTTCCAATCTCGAACTAAAAATATCAACTGAAAAATATAAAGAACTAATATACTAGTTTTTATTTGGCGCGGCCTGTTGACTTGTGATTTCATTTTGATTGCTTGACCTAAATCCAAGCTTGATTGAGTCATGCCAAGCACATCTATTTTAAAAAAATAAGGTAAGATATTTTAAATATTTTATTAAAAATATTTAAAATTGAAAGCAATACAATAATCTTATTGTAAGAAGTGCGTTGTAGGATCTGAATATCATTTGTTTAAAAATAATCTTCTTTTTTATAAAAACAAACCAGAGTATAGTGGAAAATACAAAATGAAAATAAACTAACACATATGGTTACTTAGTTGACAGTCCAATAACTGCTATTCTTAGGCTTATGATCCTTTGGATCATTTTCAGATAGACAATTAACTAATATTTTCCATCCAAAAATTAGGTTGGAAGCGGAGAAAACCTCGTTCAAATAGAAAGAGTATAGTAACACTTTACTATCTCTTTAAATGAAATGCAAATAATCTAAAATTATTGACAACAATTTAGTAGAACTTTGGTGTAGATTGTTGGAGAATGATTTGACGCAATTGGCGTGTAGAGCTTGCTCAAATAGATGAATTAATGAAGAAAACAAAGAATGTGTTGTCTATGTAGCTTGATCGCCGAGGTGCTTTTATAACTATTTAACGATCTACTGTATCAGATCCAATCCCGCTAATTGAACGCTTGATTTCTGGCTTTATCAGTTGATTGAGCCTCCTGTTTGGTCGACCAAACCTCTATATTGTCCGGATTTATATCTAGGTTCACAATACAATTAGATCGGATCTCCATGAGATTAGCTTGTTCGGTTGACTGATCGTCCTAATCAATTGATTGAACCCTAGTATTACCTTCGCATACTATATTTTGGTTCATCCGATCAGCGTTTCCTTTTGTGTTTATGGTCGACTGATCCTCTTCTTTCCATCAAAATGAGTATCCTATCCAGCTCGACCTTATCTTTTATTATTGGTCGATCGACTGAACTTCCCTGTTCAGTCAACCGAACTATTCATTTAACTGAAACATTTTATTTTCTATAAAACAAAATTAACAGGCTTTCTTTGCGTTGTCATATTACTCGCAGTTAAAGGACATAAGAGTTTGTTCGCAAGCTTAGAATAAAATAGTAATAACTTTGCATTTTAAAAAAATTAATTTTGTTGACCAATGAGGTTCATAAACTCGAAATAATTATGCAATAGTGCATAATTTACAATACAGTAGTTCAAATCAAGTTTTCTTCATTAGGCTTGTCATTGATCCAATGAGGGGATTAAATAACTAAATAAATAAAACAATCTATTTATAAGATCAATGTATATTTGAGGTATTTACTAAATTTTCGCATACAACGGCTAAAAGATTAACCGAGATTAGCTCTCAGATCTCATGGCACAACACCATGGACTAATTTCGCAAACAAGAACATGCGATAGATAGTGAGATCGACGTGTTTTTCTCTGCTGTTTCCTCCAATCTTTTCTTCTCTCTCTGTTATGTACCAGAGAAAGTTTCGCCGGCAGTTGTAGTGCTGTTGCTGGACTCGCCCTTCGTTGACAGCGATGATAGAGGAAACAGGGGGTTGTCGAAGCAACCGTCGCCGTCGAAAAACGCTGCTATGTCCCCCGTCGGCGACCATCCTGCACCCTGCTTCGAGCTCATAAATAGCAAGTCGTCGTCCTCGCCCATCATCTCCATGTCATCGAAAAGCAGTTCGGGGATGGAGTCTGAGAGAGGCGTGGTGGGGAAGAGCTCAGGCGCGGCAGTCGAGGGCGGAGGACTTACTTCCCGGTTGCCTGTGGGGGTAGAGGGAAGCTTGGGGCGGGTGCTTCCGGCGAGGGAGTTCCGACGGGTGGGCATAGGGTGGTTGTGCTCGCTGGTGTAGGTGACAATGAATACCGCCGGATCCGTCCGGCTCCTCTCCACCTGCTTCCGAGCGGCGCATCCTTTGGAGCTGCTACAGCGGTAGTATCCCCTGTTTCTCCCATCAAATCAAAGTTAGCCCCCTGTTAATCTCGATCTCTACACAACATGTGAAAATAGAATCAAAGAAAATGCTTAATTACCGTGGATAAGGGGAGCCTTTGATGGGCTTCTGTCCGTATTTCCGCCACGCCCACATGTCGGAGGAGAGCCCGTCGGCGGCGACGTGGTGTACCACCTTCTTCAGTTTGTTCTTCCTGAAATATACTCAAAGATCCAAATTTCATGCTAAAGTCTTCGCCTTTGGAACAATCGGAGATGGGTCAGGAAAATTTTGGGGCACTTACTTTCGCCTGGAGCGGGGAGTTTGGGAAACTGGCCGGTCCTCTTTCCGGCAGAGCAGGGGTTGCTTTGACTCCGCTGTAGCCGTGTCCAGTAGTACAGAGGCGTAGAGAGGCGATAAAGAGCCATCTTTCTTCCCCGCCAATGGCCGCTGGACTTCAGGGATCCCAATCAACCCCCTCCGGCGTTTGAATACTTCCGACGAATTCATAAAGGCGCCATCTTTCCGGTCCTCCACCACCCGAAGCTGCTCCAATGGCCATGGAAACACCCACAGAGGGTCCCTAGTCGACGGCGCGGCGTCCGCTGAAGATCGGCAACTCCGAACCACCGCGCTCAAGTCCCAGTTGTTGGCGTCCATCTCCTCCGCCAGGATAATCCACCGCTACTCGGACGCAGAAATATATAGCAGCACTGACGCGTAAGGGCAACGGCGTTGACCAAAAGAAGGAAGACCGGCGGTCGGAGGGGGAGAAGAGCAAGTCGGAAAAGGGGGAGGGGAGGAGAGGCGCTGACTTTCGATGGCGTTGACATTCAGGGAGGAGGCAAAACACGCTCGTTTATTTATTGGATTCTCAGCTTTGACTTGATTAATTGTCAAAGGGGTGAGAAAGAGAGACAATTACTTAAAAGGGGAAGCAAACAAGTATTTTGCCACAGTGGTCGTCGGCTCACGCAAAAGAACATATACAAAATAACAGGATTATCGAAAGGACCTAATATTTTTGTACGGAGAAAACTACAAATACTAAAAGGAATCTATTTATTTAAAGTCGTCAAAAGATTAATTTTACTTTTATTAATTAATTATTATCAGAAGGCATCTCACCCCTGGAACTTCTAGTTCACTTTAATTTTATTGTCAGATGCATGCTCTGATTAATTAGTTCAGTTCTGTAAATTAATACTGAAAAATCTCATTGCTAAACATTTTGAGTTGGAAATTTAAGTAGTACTTGGACATGTACATCATTGATTTCAATTAGCATAGTTGGGAACAAGCTGTCCCAACTGTGTTCCGTCGACTACAGTTGAGATTGATTGAGTCAGCAAACATTATTATATTTTTAACATTGATTCCTGGAAGGAGGTGCATGCCTTTCAACTGATCGATAGGCTTCTTACAACTCTGGTGAGATTGAAGATGCGATCGATCAATCGAGTCGGGGAAGGAGGCATCCACCATGTCATCCATGGATCGACTCTGAACTGCACGTTGAGGAATTGGAAAAGGAAAACGAAGATGAAGACCCCCAACAGACATAACACGACTCAATAAACAAAGCCAACTCAACGCAAATTCTGTATATACATGACAAAAGAAAAACAAAATTTACATCGAATAATTAGTCATGGCGTTCTATATATATTTAATTTTTAACAAGACTAAAAATTTATTTAATATGTAGCTAGCTAGCTAACTAGAACTAAATTTATTCAACCTTCAGACTAGAGTGGAGTAGTGGCTAAGCTTGAATGTATAAAAAAAAACAGTTGTAAAAAAATTGAAAATATTTGTCCAAGTCCTGTGGCCCATTAATGTGGACACCATTTAAGCTACAAGAGAAGAAGTTTGGATGAATTGCGATGGATTGATTTTTCGCCAAACTAGTTGATGTTGAAGCGACAATGACAAACACTTTAGACGACTTAAGATTTGTTGAATTCATCGTACAAGCAAGTGATAATTATGTGGTAATATCTAGAGAGAAAGAGAGAGTGAGCGCGCTCTAGAGTAAAGAAAAGTAAATCTGAAAATACAAATTCCACTGTTCTTGCCAAACATATATAAAAGATATGAAATGTAAACAAAAAAATATAAAGATGAATACATTAATAAGCAATGTTAACACCAGTAATACATGGTTTGAATAACCTTATCTCACGGCACAAGTTTATTAACTTATTAGGTGAGTTACCCTTCAAAGTCTACTATCAATCTCTTTCATAGAGCGAAAAAAAATCTCATACATGAATTTTCTATTATAAGATAGTGTAAGAAGGATAACCGATAAGTTATTGAAGAGCTTTAGAATATAAGCTTTTATTTAATCGAAAGTCTTTTCAATGGTCAAGCTTTTGATCTTTCTCAATATAATAATACGTCTCTTAAATTTTATGCAGGGTTATCAAGCACCAGATATTTAATTATAAAAAAAGATAATTATAATTATTGAAGATGATTATCATAATTTGTTTCCAAATTCAATGAAAAATAGGTAAATTCAGAGTAACGATAAGACGAAAAATAATTAATTCAGTTAGTCTTATTAATTATCTATGAGGTGACTCAGGAAAATTTTCCTAAATAAGACGCATAAGGCTTATATAGATAAGGATTTAATAATAACATTTTAAACACCTTCATTTGACTCGAATTCTTTTTAATAGGCTGATATTTAATGTCTAATAGTTTTGCAACCAATGATTAATTACCCTGATTAAACCATCTTTTAGTCAATTATATATATATATATATATAAACAGACACCGCCGACCATACATCACAAAACCGATGCACACCTTAAATTTTTTTTGCAATTTTTTTTTTCATTTAATATCTAACCTTAAATCTAAAGATAAAATTTATTGGTCGAGAACTTAAAAAAATTAATAAAAAAATATATAAAATTTGGAAACAACATGGTTTTCCCTTTTATGACATACACATGTATACCGGCAGTCCGAATCCTCTAGACCATAGTCATTGGATCATCCCTGATTCAGTGCATAACATCTGTTAGATCAGAGGTAAGATTTAAATAATAATCTCCTTTTAATATAATCTAACGGATATTATATACTAGACTAAGGATGATCCAATAATTATAATCTAGAAGATTTGATCTGTCCTCGTGGATCCCTCCATATTCTATATTGTATTAATTTCAAATGATCTTCAATTATTAAAGAAAAAAAAATTGACTGGAAGATAAATGGGAAAGTGCGCTCTTGGTAAATTCAAAAATCTATCTAAGTCTTTGTAAATTGCCGTTAGTTATTTGATGAAATTGTAATAATTGCTAAATTAATCATACTAAATGAGGGGGAAAAACTGTTATATATTTTTTTTTCTTTTGCATATTTATTAAGGCTAATTAGTGCACCATAAGTGTGTAATTATTAGAATGGTGTCGGTCGGCTTTGGCCGGTCATACTTGGAAGAATGGTGTCGGTTAGCTTTAGGCTTGGCTCAACCTAGGAATATTTTTCGGTCTGCTCTCGGCTCGGCTTAGACTCTGGCCAGTCAGACTTGGAAGAATGATGCTGGTTGACTCTAGGCTCAGCTCATACTCTGGCCGGTTAGATTTGGAAGAATGGTTCAGGTTGGCTCTTGGCTCGGCTTGACCTTGGAATCTTTCCGATCGGCTCTGATGGGTCGGCTCCACACTGCTAGAAAGATTGGTGGGTCAGTCAACTCAGTTGGATAGAGATGGTCCAATTGAGTTCTCTTGACTCTTGACCCAACTCACCATTCTATTGACCCTCGCTTACATCAGCTTTCAACACTCACCACATCAGCGACGGAGTAAATAATCCATCGCTAATGCCCTGTTTACCTGGAGGTGTGGACCATGGACGGATGGAAAACACCTAGAGGCAGGGGGAGGGAAAGGAATCCATGACCTACTATGTTTGTTTACTTTAATTAAGGAAGATGGATAAAATACATCCCTTAAACTGTTTACTGAGTGAAATGAAAAAGAAATTAAATTGTTTATTGTCCAAAATATCCTATATCATTCTCAACCTAAGGGCTATATTAGACTTATAAATTAAATATTTTTTAATATTATAATGTTTAATATTTTTTAAAAATAAATTATGCGGATGAATTCACTTAGATAAGAATAATATTAAAATTAAATATATCATGTCACTTATAAATTTTATATTATAATATTCCGTAGTAGGTGACATATAATTTTAAATTAATATTTATTTTATCTTGATAATTAAAAATTGTCATTAATCAAAATAAAATATACAATTTAAAATTATCAATATTATTTTTTAAAATAATATTTATTACAAATCAACATTACTCTGAAAATTCAAAAAGTATATCTGTCAACTAAAATATTAAAGTACAAATATGATAAAATTATTACCAACTAAAATATTAAATCATAAAAAGTATTTACAATAAATTTTACTTGAAAATAATTTACAAACACTATTAAATTATTGTCAACCAAAATATAAATTCGAAATTGACAATCACAAATATTACTTGAAAATAGTCTACAAGTACGATAAAATTGTTGCCGACTAAAATATTAAACTACAAAGTTTGTACTTCTTGATACCAAAATAAGTAGCTCACTCTTTTGTACTTAATATTCTAGAGCTTTACAAAATTGTGGCTATTAATCTTGACATAGCCGATCAGAAAGGGAATATCATCTTTAGAAATTCCAACCTCTTCTCCGATGGACATCCCATGAAAAGCATCATCTTCTCTTTGTTCTCTCCTAGAAATAGATATGCAGCAAGTATATTTTTATCTGGAACACCAGCACAAACTAGAGCTTTGTATAATTTCTCATTCACATTTTGTTGGCGAAATGACCTATTCTCAATCACTGAAGTTGAACGATCAATTGCAGCAACCACTTCCTTGACATTAATGTCGATGACTGAATTTTTCTTACTGCCATATGAATCAATAGATGCAAGCTTTCTCTTCCTTGATCGATCATCAAATGGTGGACTATCAGGGATCACTTCGAAATTCTCAGGTTCATCATCTAGTCCAAGATCTCTTTGTTCTTCTTCTAAAATAATTTCGGCATTTCTTTCTGCAGCAGTAGAAGCTCTTTGACCATTTGCCCTATCGTGAGCAAACAACTCTAACAACTTCTCATAATGAGGTACAGGGGTATATCTCCACTTCTTGATTGATGGATTAGCCTAGACAAATTTAAACATAATTAGAAATATAGTAGTATGTTTTTGCAAAAATAGATAAATAGAATGGAAAATTAAATCCATTTAACTACATTTATTATTCAGTGCTCTTAAAACAACAAAGGCTTTACCTTAATATTCATTCAATCAAGCGGGTAGGTGAATCAGTGTAACAGAGTAGGCAAAAAAAAAAAGAGTTTTTATCATACTGCTGGAGAAGACATAACCTGCACATTTCAGCTTGTTGAACTGGACTACAGTCCTGCCATAACCTGCACATTCCTCCAAAACTGGACTACAGTCCATTAACTTCACCAATCAACATCTCTTAAAAAATGTTTTTTCTCATTACAATGTCTTATATATGCATGTCATACATATCTTTTATCATCTATAAGCAAAATAAACTGCATGTCATACATATCTTTTATCATCTATAAGCAAATAAACTTATCACAAGTAATGTATCAAAAGTGATGTAGATGATGTATCATGACATTGTTAAAAGTGGCGTAACTTGACCAAAATATTTAGAAGAAAATAAATGGAAATAGTTGATTGATGAATTAATCTAGACAATTTTAAATATAATTAGAAATACTGTAGTTTTTAAAATGACTAAATATGAATTAATATTTATATTTAATACTTACATCAATAAGTTGTTTCCAAACCGCCTCTTCAGCCTCAAATCTTTTACTTTCAGCATGCCATTGAACTCCACTTGCATTCTTGAACAAATCATAACATGAATTGAAGTGACTTTTCAGTGTTTTAATTCTGTTCTTCAAATTATCCTTCGTCAATGGGATTTCAATCTTTTCACTACAAATGACAACCATATCTTTGTACGCAGTAGATGCCCCCTATTCGGTTATCATTAACTTGTTGTTCTAACATAGCATCTATAAAAATCCTATCCATCTCTTCAGTCCACTTAATCACATCTCTCTTGACTTGTTCAATTGGTGTATCCATTCTTAATCAATACCTACATCAAATATACACATGAACATGAAAAGCATCAAATCTTATTCACAATTGTAAACATTCAAGTATAATAATATTGGACTGATAAGCAAATTGCATGTATACAAAAGATCTGATAAGCATGTAACATTAAGATTTATCAAAAAACATATTCAATTCATTACATTGTTCGAATCAAACATCACTAGCATATAAGAAGTACAGTAAAGAGTCACACATAATCAATATATTACATGATAACGTCATAATTCTTTTGACAATTTTCTAATAAATCAAAATAATCCTTCTTTAGTCAATATTATAATCCAACCACATAGCGTTAGCTATGTTATCTCTAAGCATGCTTCCTTGCCTCCCGTCATCGTCCTGTCTTTCATTGCGACTCACTTCATTGTTAGAAGTTGCACTCAATTCACGATTCACTTCATTAATTAATCTCTCATCTGGATCCACCCCCATTAAGAAATTATGAAGAATACAACATGCTAAGATAATGTATGTACGAATGTCAACTTAATAATGAGGTTCTGTTCCACTAGCAATAATTGGAAACCTCTTCTTTAAAACCCCAAAAACTCTCTCGATTGCACCGCATAGCGATGCATGTCGAAGATTGAATAGCTCTTTTGCATTTGTAGGGCCGGATCTCGAATATTCTTTCAAATGATAATGAATTCCTCGATAAGGGGAATCAAGTCTCTCTTCAACATAAACCCAGAGTCAACTAAATAGTATTTACCTACCACCAAATTAAAGATATAAGTTAGTCATATTTACTTTTAGATATTGTCCACTAATGAAAATTAATTGTAAACTAGATACCATGAGGAATTATCAATTTTTCACGTCTAGATAGGGCATTTTTTATGATTCAAGAATCAGATGCAGTTCCTTCCCATCCGGCTAAGACATATGTGAACTTCAAATTAAAGGAGCATCCAACCAACACATTGGTAGTTGACCAGAGCACCACCGAACTTGCGCACAGTGAACAAGCAAATGTTAGTACCAGAAATCAGGAAAGATTTCCCTGACTCGAGTACTCCAACGCTCAAGTTAGAAACCGTTCTCAAAGTGGAAAATGTAGAAAGCATAAAATAGATAGTATCCAACTGAAAGCAGAAAGTAGGAAGAAGATGAATAATACTTTCAGCAATTCTAAAATATGAAAATGTTAAAAGTCCCACTTTTGTAGATCTGTGTACCTCTTTATACTACCTATTAGACCTCGGTTATATCGAGATGATAAGGAATATTCCTTATCATAAAGTATCGGGTGTAAAGTGTTGGTGCCCTAAGTTGGTTTGATGTGATCAACCTAGTTGGGTCAGGTCCTGTGTGTCTAATCCTTGTGACTAAGTGTGCAGGAACTTATGATCACAAGATGTAAGATTCCGCTCCAAATAATAATAGTTTAATAAAAATTATTATACGATTAACGTTTATGGAATTTTTAGGAATTTTTGGATATTTTCTGGGAATTTATCGGAGATCGTTGGGCTGGTTTTGTCGGGATATCCCATTAGGTTGGTAAAAGCCTGTTGGGAATACCCAATTGTGGGAGTTGATTGAGGAATAAAATCTAGGCTTTAATCAAATTAAAGCTAAGTTAAAAATATAAAACCCTAATCACTCCCATTTCCTTCATATTTCCGCCCGACACCTCCCTCATGCGCGGCAGCCCTATCCTCTCCTCTCACGCGCGGAAGTCGCCGCACACCTGCGGCGGTCGGCGC
>JBAMIB010000119.1:7028519-7048856 GCA_037177415.1 Kaempferia rotunda | reverse complement strand
AAAATTAATAGATATCAAACAAAAGAACGTAATTACTTATATATAATCAAATATTACATACTAATCTTTTACCAAATATAATAATATAATATTAATTATATTATATTACAAAATTAATTAGATTATAAACTTAATTACATTACACCTATCCAATTAGAACTTCATTTTAATATATCCCTCTCATTTATACGAATTTTATACATCATTTTTATTCCTTTGTTGAACAATTTAATTGAGACAAAAGGTATAGAATTGCAAGTGACGTTAATAATTAGGGTTGGTAGGTCATGGAAAGGTGTGGAATTTAGAGCTAAATAGCACATGTTAAAAGTGCAAATTTAATTTCAGGAAGGTACATTTCAATCAATCAATGAGGAAAAGAATGTAGGAGGGCAATAGTGACATTAATTATAAGAGTCCTTCACGCAATGCCATGGATTGGTATTTTAGAACTAAAAATGAGTGTAATTGTTAATAAACTTGAAAAAAAAAATAATTGAATCTTTGCATGAATAGTAATTTTTAGGAGAGTAAAATTAAAGAATGAATTTTTTTTTCAAAAAAAAAAAACTCTCCTTTCCTCTCTTTATTCCATCAAAGAAAATGGAAACAAAATTATTTTACCTTAATTTTTCTCTTTCTTTATTTTTAAAATACCCATGCTGAATCATCCTATAATAAATATTCTTGATGAAGTCTGGTCTTTTCAAGAGATGCATGAATCGCATGTTTTACAACAAAAAAAAAAATGAAAGTAATCATCTTGGAATCTATCCGATCAAATAAAAAAAATTAAAAAACAATTTATCGATTTATCAAATTCAATTTGGTATACAAACAAAGGAGATTCCGACTTTACTTTGGTTTCAGGTCGTGGAAAACTACAAAATTGATACTACATGTAATGTATAAACTACGTATTTATATATTTATAAAAGAGGGGATTTTTTTTTAACATATTATAGTTTTTGTCAAAATTTTGAAAATGTATATGTTAGATTTTTATTTTATTAGTGGTACTGGAAATGTACACTGCAACAATATAGATTCATCTTCATGACTCTTCTCAAGAACACTGATCAGTTGTTCGATATTTCTTCCGTAAATCAACATGCAACGGTCATTGATCATTGGTTGCTAGAGTCTCAGCTTCCCATAGAGTAACCTTGCTGTCAAAAAAAATCCCAATCGTGGTCTTTAACTTAGAATTTTCACGATCAGCTTCTTCTTCCGTTGCCTCGGCATGTATAATTCATTCTCTAGTTGCTGCCACAACTCAGAGTCAGTCATACATTCCTCAGACTTGCGTCGGTCATGGACATCCTCATCAGTATAATTCAGAGGCAATGATCTCTGTGGTTTCTGCAGCCTCATCTTCAATCTGTTGTAATGTGTTGCTCAATGTTCTCCAATTCCGGCATTCCACTTGTTTGCAATATCGATGCCTGATACACGACCACTACGACAATCAGAGTAGCTTTTGACGACCATAATGTTTATACTGTGTTCTTTTAGTATTATTTTAGAAAAGAAATAAATATTAATTTTGAAAATTACAGAAACAGCTATATGAAGTGTAAACAATTACAATAGTATTATTTACACAATAGTACGGAATAAACTCAATTCCACTGGGCATTATTATACATACATCAGTGGGCGTTTCACTGCGGAGCAGAGGGAAGCTGTTGGATAGCAGCCAGCGGGTTCACCTGGACAGAAAACACCAGTCGCCAAGCATCAAGCAGAGCCCCTTTAACAACTGAAGCTTGTCTGGCGACCAATCTGTGTGGTTCGCACACTAATGAACTTGTTGAACCCATTCCGTAGCCTATTAGACAAAAATTCACTAGTAATTGATGTGAAAAAAATGAGTGACCTTTCCGCTTCAGAGTAATAGTTCTGCGACGGAGAATGTAGTAGGCTAGAACGATCAAGAAGCCAAATAGAAATTTTTTCCTGCGAGGAAGAACCAGCTGGACGTTGACAACTTTCATACGGACTCTATCAAACCACCAGAATATTTGATCCACGATTTTCTTGCTTGGATGAGCAGTTTTTAAAGAACTCGCTTTCAGTTTGCTCTCGTCAGATTGCAGCTCTTGTCTTCTTGCTTTAGGGCAGGTTTCATCTCTAATTTGCGTGGATCCATTGGCAGAAGACGAGTGTGCATGGCCTTGCCTTTGAGCACCTAACAAAGAGTGTAACCTCCTATGCAAGACCTGCAAAAGGATGAATAATGAAAAAACTTTAATGGATCTTCTAAAGAAACTTAAAGATGACACGGTGAATAAACATTTGATCATAGATAAGAGATTTGTACTGGAAATAACTACTACTTTTTGCAGAGGCATCTCTAGCCTTTCTATGCCGTAATTCAATTTTAATTAATCTAGGAAAACACACGAAAAGATCTCAGGAGAACAATTAGTAGAATCAATACACCCAAAATCCTTTCGCCGGTGGTGAAAGTATACGTTATTGGTTGGGCCTCCCAAGTATGAATCTAGGAAAACATACGAAAAGATCTCATGAGAACAATTAGTAGAATCAATACACCCAAGATCCTTTCACCGGTGGTGAAAGTATACGTTAGCGGTGGGGCGTAAAAACTAATATGCCTGCTATCTATAAATAGGACCATAATTTGCATAATATTAATGACTTGTATGATATCATTTGGGTTTTAACTTTTAAGAACAACCAGATTACAGAATGTAAGAATTTACTGAATTGCATCAACATGCAGAAGGCTGATATGACTTGAAATGGAAATCTTACCTTACGGTTCTCTTCAGGCAACTCTGCTTTTTCTGTCCAGGATATTGCAAGGTTAAGATTATGAAAGACTTGCCCAAGCACTGTTATGGTATAAACTTCAGCAACTGCCAAGTACTTTTCAAGACTCATTACAAACTGCTTTGGGCTTCCCTTATCAGAACATTGAGGTTCTGCATCTGTCAAAACGTACAATTTGTCATTCACAAGCTTCCATTTGCTGAGGAATTCCTCAAAGATTGGCCCAAGGTTGGATGTATATCCTTCAGAAATTTGCATGCATGCCCTACAAATCATTGCTATATCACTCTATGATAATACATAATAGATATGTATACAAGGGAACTTGTCTAAGCAAGTTACCGTATATCAAAAGGTTTATAGTATTGGGAAAACAAGCTCAGCCAAGTTCAAATATGTACAAATCAGATATTTACAACAATCAAAAAAAGCAACAGATTAAAGAAAAAACCAACATAAGTTTTGCAAAGTATGAATGGTGCAACAAAGAACTTTACCCTGTCAGAAACACTTGAACAGGTATAGCTGCAACTGAGCCAAACAATGTTCTAAGCTCAACAATTATTTCTTCTGTCCTGCAGAATTATGGGAACAGGAAGCATAAGAATCAGTCGATGTATGAAGGGTTGAATAATTTGGAAAACATATCATTCTTAAGGGGAAAAGGAACATTATAGTAATGGGGTGGCTGCAGAGTACTATGGTAAGACTTATGGTGGAATGCGTTTACTTATAAAATGAAGTAGGAAACATGTCTCTCTTGTATTTTATCATGTAACATGCATCCAGACTTGAATACTTGTATGGACGCTGAAACTCCAACAATGCTGCTTCAAATTCTTATTTTTTGATCCTTATTATCCTTTAACAATAACCAATCAGTTGGCCTCTCTGATTGTAGAATATATATATACATACAATTTATTTTGCACATCTTATCCTTGGCATGATAATTGAAAATGAGTATACATGTACAAGCCAGGTGTCACCCAAGAATGTGAAGTCTTCTAATGGATGTTATCCCATCATTTACTTATAAAAGGTCATAAGTTAGGGTCATCTTTTGTCATTAAGTAAATTTATAGCTTTGTTCCTTCAAATACAAATTGATCCACTGTAACTCTGGATTTTTATTGGTCATTGAACACATCCATCTCTCCAAATTGTTGTCCGTATCGTTGAACATCTAAACCTGTTCTTATTCTGTCAATCCTCGTTCGCTATTGCTAAAATCACACAACATATAACGATTAATCATTCTTAGTTCAAATTAACCTAAATTTTTGTACTTTTAAGGCATGGTTTAACAAGTCCAAATGGCATTGTTCTGAACGAACATGTGGGAGTAGAAAATGAAAATTACCTAAATTGGTATAGGAAAAGACTAATCTTAGAAATGGGTTGTCAATTCCATTCCGCAATTTGTGATTGTTTGACAAGTGAATATCTTGGGATTATTATATTTATTTATAACTAAAATGAAATACAAGTCTGCAACAACATTTCTTAGGATAATAATTACAAACCTTTTCAATTGTTTCATTGACTGGATAAAAACCATACTGGCCGATACCAAAATTTCATCTGACTGAACATCATCTATTGCATCTTCAAAGGGAGTACATAATACACGACGAAGAATTGAAGCAGCAAGGGTCGTTGCCTCCTCAAACATGCAACAAACAAGATAGCTGGCCCATGGAATAAACAATGATGAGCACAGTTTAATAATATCATAATCAGGTTATGTTGATGAACAAATAATAGCAAAAAAAACAATGGCAAAGAAGTAACATTGAACCAAGCATTGAGTTTCAATTGCTGATGACCACAAAAATAGGGATTACTTGTAAGAGCAGCAAGCTATCAGATATTTTATCAGCAAACAGACTTGAATAATCTTTTTCGAGAATAACATCGCTGATAAATAACTAAATGCATTCATGTACAATTTTGCATATAAATTAACAAACAAAATGTAAAGGAAGAAGAGAAACTAACATATTATATTCAGAGATTAATGATCTCTAAACATATCCATTCAATTTTAAGAAATTCAAGACTTTGGTGATTTTATATACCTAAAACTACGGCAGAATAGTCTTGATATGTTTAGTTATGATTAATCTCCTAGTAGTTCTGATATGGTATCCAAGAAATCCACAGAATTAAGGTCTTCAGTAAGCATATAGATTACAAGTAAAATATAAAGTGTGGAACTATCTACTCAAATTCCACATAGATCAAACAGGATACAGTTAGTATAGACACTTAGAGATACACACATAAATGAAATTACAAAGTAAGCAAAGCTTTTATGCTCACTAAGGTCGCCGCCGTACATCTATGTATGCATCTACATGTGTATGCGTGTGCATAGTAATACATATAAATAACTTTACATTTCCTCCCGTATTGAGGATAAATCAAAACCCCTACTATATAATAAAAACAGTATATAAGCTGGAAAGAATATATCCTAAGATAGCTTTACCTCTCAGAGATGTCAATTTCGTCCCATATTGCAGAGACAGAAAGAAGAGCCATCACTTTCCTGTGTCCTCGCTAATCCTATGCCTCACAACTGAGATCACCAGTCAAGCGAGATAAGATTGTTTGTGGAAGTGTACATTAGAAACGAAAAAGATGAAAGGGAAAAGAATAAAATGTCAAGTATTTGTCAGTGTGTATTTTGCAATTAATTCAATGACCCGAGCTATGCAAGCATTGATATTTCTATATATATTCACCCCAAAGTATTCTACCAGGCATGCGGAAGTACTCCTTTGGAAATTCACTAAAATAACTTAATAGCGTGTATTAATGAAAGTCAATCAAATAACAGAACAAAATATGCACTTTATTTGGCCTCTAAGATTTGAATATATTTTCACCTTATAAACAAGAACATCTACAAGATGTTCCACATGACAGATAAACATGAGAGAAAATAAACATTCATTTATCCAACAATTTAACCCACAACTTAATTAAATTTTGAACCCCCTTTTTCTGATTTAGCATAGTCTTTTCAATACATTTTCAAGAGTTTATAGAAACATATATAATGTTTTAACACATTTAATTCATGCACAAGGTCATACACGAGAGAACATTTTCAAGAATTTATAGCAGCATATATAATGTTTTACACATTTAATTCATGAACAAGGATTTATAAGAGAGATTAAGAATAGATTTACCCACTTAACAAGTTTGCATAATCAACATTAGTATAGCTTTAAAAAATTCGATACAGCTAATATGTGATAGAAGTATCAATCTAGAACTCCACCTATTCCTAGGATCAATAGATCCAATCTTGGTCCATTGTCCCCTAATAAATCCCAATCTTTAAGGAGTAAAAGTTACTAATATCATTATTCAAATCCCCCAAATACAAGTGTTCTGATGATACGGAACACTCAGACCACTTTAATCTAAACAACAAGTATTAATCCAGAATAGATGATCATTCCACAACACAAACAAGGACCAATCTACCCTAAACAACAAATATTAGTCAAGGTGATCATTCCACAACACAAACAAAATCCTTACCCAAACCAGTCGTAGTTGCTGCGAAGCACCGAACTTGGGAAAGGAGGTAGCGAAGGAGGAAGCGTGACCAGCAGCAGCAAGTGGCGGTTGTCACCGTCAGGATGCTACGGGAAAGAGAATGGGAACGACGCAAAGCCGGAAGCGAAGGGAGAAATCTAGGGCTGCGGTACGTTTGGATATCGATTGACCTGAGGCGCCTTCGCAACAGGGTCGCGCACGGGCGTATATGTGTGTGATAATTGATAAATACGAAAAAGGGAGCTTCATAGTTTTATAGCCCCCGCCGGGGATCGGCGGTTAGATCTGTGTCTTCGGATGAGGAAGAGAAACGAGTCCACCGTGGAAAAGTAAGAGAAGAGAAATTATTTTAAAAAAAATACCGTCATTTTTATTTTAGATATATAATATAATTTTATTAGTTAAAAAGATATATAATATATTTTTTATGAATTAAAAAGATAGATATAATTATGCTTTTCTTATCTGTCCGATTTTAATGTGATCGATTTTGATTTTAAAATTATCCACTAATAGATTGTGTTCTCTTTCCTCTCAAAATTTAACAAAGTAAACGATGAAAATTTTTTCATTATAGAAACATTTCTGACGGATAATTTTGAAATCAAAATCAATCACTTTAAAATCGGATGGAAAGCAATGAATTAGAAAATAATAATGCATGTACTTTTTGATTCACAAAAATACAATATATATAAAAAAAATAACACGTATTCCTTTTAACCCATAAAATTATAACATGTAACTAAAAATAACGCACATACTCTTTTTTTTTTATTTACAAAATTATATAGCATAAATCAACATAAACAAACATATAAAAAAAAATCACCCGTTTTTTTTTCTCTTCCTCTTTAGAATAATTCTCCAGCTCGTGTCCCCGGTGCAGCAGAGGCAGGGCACCAGGGCGGATAAATTTAAATGCGAGGGTTCAACCCGCACCATTTTTTTTTGGTCCGTCCTTCTCAATTTCTCTGAGTTAAAGCCGAACGAATTAAGATTAATTGAATTATTTTATTACATTAAAAATGTTAAAACAGACTTAAAAGTAATTACACATGTACATGAATAAGCAGTTAATCAAGAGAATTCAATTTTACACAGTTCAACCAGAAACTTGTTCCCATAGCAAAATATATTCTCGCGCACGCACAAAATGATACACAAGCATGAGTAGAATTTTTAAGTTATAGTTGGTTCACTATTCATTCAAGAAAGCAAGTCACATAAACATCAGGATTTCTATTTTTGTCGTTAAAACCTTCTAGAGATCAATTTCAATTTCCACAACAAAACATCATGTACCGGATGCCAGGGCATCTAGCTTTTTCGCAAGGATTACAACGTTTAAATTCTCAGAGACTCATATTCGAGCGAAGACGACTAAGTTTGCAACTCCAACATGCTCTCAGTTTCGCTTTTTCTGTGTTGCTCTTTGGGTTCCTTAGTTAATCTTAGGTTTCGGCCTCCTTGGTCTTAGCACGAACCAGAGGATTGCAAAAACAACAATGAAGGCGGGGATTGTAGTAAGGTCAAACTCGATGCCAACTTTCCTTTCACGAGTGCAATGAATCGGATGCAGTGCAGCGATCGTTGAATTGACATAGTCTGTGAACCTGCAACAAATAATGGTTCAACTCAACAAAATCTGTAACGATGAGAGAAGTGAAAGGGATAGCTTTCCTAACATTAATAGAATAGCATCCAATATAAATCAATTGTAGTCGAAATTAGAAGGTAGAAGATTATAGTACTAGATCTTATCGACTAGAGGAATCAAATAACTCGCCCAGTCATTTCTATAATTTTTACTTGGAGCAAAGTCACAAAGTAGAAATAAATTAAGCTCATGATCACTAATTTAATGTTTAAAGGCAAATCGAACAGAGAATTGACATTTTAACAGGGCAAAACATCAAAAAGTGGAGGATATTCTGGACTGTGAAGCAAAAGAAATTAACATGACAATGTACCCTGAAGATGCATCCTCGAGCAATGATAAAAGCTTCACAGCATCATGATACCGAAGCCCACCAGATATTGTGGAAATCTAAAGTAAATAAGAATGTTAAATGGGAAGGAAAAAAGTATTAATATTTGCTGGATACTAGAAGATTATAGTCTCACTCTTCTCCATAATCCGACAATTGAGTTATATTTGTCCACCAAGTTCCGTTCCCTAGTCTTGAATAACATAAAACTCTGTGCAGCTAAGTTTCTGTTAAGGTCACATGAAATATACCTTCTGATGAAAAGACAATAATCGTAAACAGTAAGGGAATTTTGATATGAGGATACAGGATTAAATGGTGAACGATGATGAAATAATTATCAAAATTTCACAGGTAAAATATTGGAATAAAAAGAATATATCTAAAACTGATGCCTGCTTTTTCCCCATCAAAAACATGACATTAGTCAAAAAAAGAAATGGTTAAAGAGAGGATACTTGTTCGCTCCATAATCAAGCGATATATGGCTGCATTAACAGCTTGTATAGATTCTTCAAGGGCAGTGACGATATAGCTCCTGGCAATCACATCAGATTGGAACAGAGAAAGATGCCAACCTTGGGAAGTGATGGACAGTGGATTACAACCAACAGACCATGTCCAGTCCTATTAGATTTCAAAACAATTAAAAAGAATAAGAGGTGTTGATTAAGAAAAACAATTTGCAAGAATTCAAAACATAAAAAAAAAGACACTAAAAAATAAGTTTTACTTTCATACTGCATGTAGGAGGATTTAACAACATATGCAAAAACCTAATAAAAAAACAACATTGTACAAATGATGAGAGAGCCAAAAGAGAATGTATTATTTGAAGTAACATCACAATGACCCAAAAGTAGAAACAAGTCAAGAAAAACAATAATCACTAGGCAATGTATTGATAATTTTAAGTGGCAAACCTTGAAATAGAAAAACAATATAAAGTTTCTATTTCTCATATAAATTGCTCAAGTCTTTAGCTCAGTATGAGGACCATAATCTTTTCACCAGGATAATATGGAACAATCGGCAAGGAAGTTTTCCTAATGAAATTACACCCTCATTTCAGTGAAAAACTCTCAAATACAAAAATGAAACATGAAAATGATTGCCATCATGAAACAATCTTTCATATTATCATTGAAAAGCAAACTGGTCGGTTCAAAGAGCTGCCAAAAAAAATTGAAAAGCAAACTGCACAGATTTTTCACCAACTATATTTTGTTAGCAGCTACTCAAAATTCAGGATAGAGCTAAATGGAAATGGTAGGATTAATTAATGGTCTTCCATCAATCAACTAATAAGGCAGTTAGTTAACAACATGGTCTTCTAGCTTAATCAATGCAAGGAGAAACAAATGCCAGAAAAGTTCAGATGGAAATAAATTGCTCTACAAGAAAAGTGGTTTATTGAGTGAACCATAGCAAATCAAATAAAGATAGGACCCAAGCACATTCATTAATGTTGTTCACATCTATTACATAAGCATAATTTTAGAAATACTTGTTACTTGCTTCACCATGAAAAAGAAAGGAAAGGAAAGGAAAGGGGACAAACCTCAATTGCAGCTTCATGAGCCAGACTGTAAACCAGATGAAGAGGAAGCAATCCAGCCAGGTGTTCAGCAGTAGCAGCAATAGCAGCTTTTGTGGGCCACCTTCATTAAAAGAGAAACATGTATATATTAACAACTACAAAAATAGGTTGCAGTATTCACTACATTTAATTAAGCTATTAGAGAAGATAACCAAAATCTTCATCGAAGTTGCCATTCAAAGTTCCAAAATAATTTTAGCTTCAATGGATGCAAATAGTCTGTATACACGCTACAGATTGTGATTTATATAGAATAATTGATAATTTAAAGGCTGACAGTTATCCTAAAAGCTCAAGTTATTAGGAAAGGTGTGATTTTATATACTTATGATTCATGATATAGGATCATAATCTAAGCTAAACACCATTTTCCCCGCAAGCTGATTAAATTTGGACCAAGTTGAGGGAGCAGAGACCAAATCAAGATCACAGATACAGCAAAGAGAAAATTTTTAAAAAACCAGGAGAAATGGTACATGTAGTTCTTGAACTCATGACGTTAGCTTTGATACAATGTTAGCATTTCATTGGGTGACAACCTTTTAAAAAGATTGAGAAACTAATGAAGTGCCCAACTTATAACTTTTTTACAGGATAAGCAAAGATGATCCAACGATACACACGACTGACCTCAAGTCCCATACCAATGACCGACCATTACACTGCAAGTAGCTTTCCCACGATGCTGCCTCAGATTGCACAACAATGATCATGTCAGACAAGGCCTTTGCTTGATAGTGCTTGTCCAACAACAATGGATCACTGTGTATGAACCAAAATATTGGAACTTCCAAGGTTGACCTAATATTTGAATAAGTACCTGCACATACAATTACACAGAATCAACAAAAAATAAGTCATGGGTTCTGACTTTTGCTGATTGGTGAAGAGTATCACTGTAAACTAGAGTTGTTTCAGTTACTACCTCCAAACAAATTATGGGAAATGGGTAAATAATTAGAATTCTCTTAACTCGCTTCAGCAAAATGACCTGCTTTGATACTGAAATACTAGCATTGTACAAAACCGTTTCAAGAGGAAATATTCATGTGCGACTACAAGAACCAAATCAAACAGTGCTTTCATTGATGCTTCACAAAAAAGATTGAACCTAAACGAATAGTTTGTTTGTAAACAAGAAAAACCTAGACACAGTAACCTTTTTTGAAAGAATTTGTCAACTGACCCAATGTTAGAAAGGAAGCCTTGAGATGTCAGCATACCCTTAAGTGAACCATGGTCACTCAATCTCTGCAGTTGATGCTGCAGAATGGACGAATCAAGATAGGAACGAATAGTTGACCTATAAGTTCCATTGACAAGCAAAACTGGGACCGCTGCTGCACGTCGGGCTACAGAGAAGGCCATTACCAGGGACGGATCATCTGACAGTGATAACCTACAGACCATAATAGTTAATATAACTGCAAAATCCAAATCTTGCTTGTCACTCAAAAGTGTATCCCTAAAGCCTTACAGGTGCTCGCTAAACATGGCACTTTGAGATGCCACAAGAAGTGAAGAAAGTCCTTCCCTCAAAGTCTTAAGGTTCACAGGCAACTGTTTAATGCTCCTGAGTTTCTGTAAAACAATAACATTGGAAAGGCCGACCACAGAAAAGCAACTAAAAACCTAAAATTAATCAACTACCTCTTGTGAAATGAAATACAACTGAAATGATATTTTTTGATAGTAGTGATATGCCCTGTCTGCAATAGAGGGAGCCATTATATGCCTCATAGAACCCGATAGTGTAGCACCAAGATGAGCAAGAAACGAATCACGAGCAACACTATAATTGTGATTTTCCTGCTCAAAAAAATTGCAAGGTTCAATTGCAAATGAAGAATGGTCATGAAATAATTCATTCATGTGATGGAAAATAAATTCAATAGCATGCAATGAATCCCAACTATTTGCGGTCGCATACATATATCTTATCCCAATTAGGGAAATAAATACAAAGGTTCTAAATAACTGCTAAGAAGATTTGCAATGTTACTGTGTTAACCTCATTTATCTGGCTGAACAAGTTCCAATTTTCCATTCTCTTTAATGCATCAAGAGCTTTTTTATTGTGGGTCTCATCAAATTCTTCACTATTATAGCCTTCCAGCTCATTTTTAAGATCACGCATCCTCTCGTCAAGCTCTGTTAGTTGAATAAAAATTAAATAGTTAATGATGCAACAAATCATTCTCAGCAGTTGAAAAGGCAAAATGATCTGTCATGAGAAATCTGCAATTTAATGATTAATTATGAGTCGATGTATCCAAGTGAAAAAAAGGTTCAATATCAAATTACAAAGTTCAAAAAGTATAGCTAAAAGATTCAAGTTTAGGCAAATCACAAATAATAAAAACATAGGGACAAAAGAAAAAAAACAAAATGCATAGAAACGTCAACCTGAAATTCCCAGAAATTTAGTGAATGAAGAATCGCCAATAAGGCACCACAAAAAAAAATTAATAACAAAAAATTAAAAAAAAATTGGATTTGCAATCTGGAAATAATTCAAGCAAAAACATCTTTGGGAGTAAGTAGGAGAGGAATATGGATACAAACCTTCACAAAGAGCAAGTTTGACCCTTCTTCCCTTGCAGTGTTTGAAGGCAAAAACTTCATATATATCAATTTCTGCTAAAAGAATGTCGATAGCTTGGTGATCCTGCAGCACAGTTTTGACATCATCAAACTAATATCAGTTTTCCAAATCATTCAGCATAATATAAAGAATTACAGAGCCCACGGCATGCAAAGACAGGGAAAACATCTAAAAACTAAATGAGTTAACATGTATGATGGTGAGTAAAGTAACTTAAAATCAAATATGAGAAAAGAAAGGCAAAATTGAATGCAATTGTATTCATCAATGGGCAAAAAATTACATCACCAAATGATGAAAATCTTTCCCTAATTGCATCTTGCAACTTATCTTCAGCTTCATCTTCTTTAATTTCTGCAGTGGACGAAAATAATAGGTTAATCTAACATCATTTTAAATAGAAAACATATGAACTTCATTTTTCCTTATTATTTCTATGTATAAAACAGATCACATCCTAAAATGATTTTTGCATTGTTTGTATCAAACTACCTGAATATCAAATTGATCCAGTGAACATTCACCAAAAAAAAACATGCATCATTAACATGTGAAACCAGCACAAGTGATTTATTGTAAAGTTTCATTCTCAGTTGTATTAGATCTGGAGAAACTAAATATGACAATTGAGAAGAAAATATTGTACAAGCCATGCAATTAGTATAAACTGCCTCGACTGAAAATGGCACAGCAAAGAAAAGCTCAAAAAACTAGAACTTCAGAAGGCATGCCTGCTACAGCACCAATAGTCTTCTCTACGTTTGGTAAACTAAGTTCCGTACGAACACCTTCCCCGCCAACAGCTGGACCCCAGGAAAATGGCCCTGAACTCAAGTCAATGAATGCCCATCTGAAAAAAAGATACATGCAGCAGATTAATCACCAAGGATCAAATTTGTGGGCAAAAGTTAAAAAGGAAATACCAACCTATCTTGGCCGATCCATGTATCCGTAAGACATTCAGAATTAAGACCCATCAAGTCGCCCAATTTTAATTCTTTCTCAAAGATGAAATTCACATCATTCTTTGTCTCATGCAACATCTAATAAGTGACATGAAAAAATAATAAACATGTCATGCAATATCAAATGGAACTATTCTCGACAACTGCAGATCTTCAATACCTGAACTGCTTTGTTCTGCAAAATCTCAATGTCATCCTTTCCTTCATTAATTTTTTCAACATTTGTCAAGGCATCAATCCATTTCTTCGACCATTCTATCTATATCCGACAACATAAGAAATAATCAAGTGTCAGTCTCACAATTTAAACCTATATAGAACCAGCTCGTCATAGAAAACCTACCAACAACCAGAAGAGAAGTCACTAAACATAAAGTTGCTAGGAAGCCAGAAACATGTTTAAGTCAACATTGACCAGGATTTACTTTCCTCTCCTTTTACCTTTGCACCTTCCACTCTAATAGAAGCGGCTATCTAATTATAGAATCCATTGAGCTCCTCACATCTATCAGAGCATCTCATCGCTGCTATCAACTTTTAGCTTATGTTTCTCAACAAGTTCCATAAAGTATAGAGGATCATACCACAGGCTATAAAATTTTCCTTTTAGCCCCAAAAGTGCATGATGATCACACAAGATTTTAGAAGCTTATCTCCATTCTAATCATCCATTGGCACCCTATTAATCAAACTAAACCTGATTCGTGCTTTCACATTATAGAAGTAAAAAAAAACAAAATAAATTGTAGTACTTAGCTCTCAAAGTAGAATAATCCCTGTACAAATGCAATTTATGTAGAAAACAACAAGAATCTGCTCAAATCTGTATGTAATGGAAACATCATACTACTGAAAACTTACAGTATCTTTATCTTGAGTTGCAGTCCAAGCAAAAGTTGAAGTTGGATGACTAGAATACAGTGGCTTTTTGGCCATGTCAATTTCTGCAGAGCTAAAAGGATTTTTCTGAGAAAACTTGTTATGATGAAAAGTTAAGAGCTCGTTTACTGCTCTCTAGATATGCCACGAAAAGAAACAATTCTTTATCCAAAGTACAGTTGAGAAAGGCAACTTAATAAACTTAATCAAGGTATAAATTTTCAGGACAGTTAATCATAGATGTGAAGAGTAAATATCAATGAATGAGAAATCACATGCCAAAATAACATATATAAGCATGTCTATAACCATATACAAGTGGAATAATGTTTTTTACCAAATAACATAAAATGACAAACATGTCAACACTTGTTAAATGCTAAACATGAGAATTTCACAGTTTCCAGAAATGCACCAGCTAAAGCAACATGTTCTAGCAACAGGTATAAAAGTTACTTGCATATAGGAAAAGAAAGAAGTAGTCATAGATGGACTCTTTAAATTTTTCCTAGGTACAGTTACCTTATGATCCAGTTGCAGCATTTACAACCATTAATTAACAAAAAGATATTTATAAATTCAAACTGGTTTCAGACTGATTGACTCTAATCAAACCAGCAGCAATGACAGAGATAATTTGATAAAGTGTGTAACAGCTTCTCCATGTTCACCTTGGTTTCTGTTATCAAGTATTAAACTAATGTGAGCTTATGTATGACATTGGACCCACATCAATTTTCATAGCAGTAAAGTTTTCTTAGATCTTCTCCTTTTATACCTCCCCTTTAACCACTTAATCTAACCAACTTGCCTTTGTAATCATATTACCGATAAATCTCCTTTGAAAAATTTCCACCAATATACCACCTTTAATAGTTCTCTCTCATTATTATTTGATCAATAGAAACAATTCCAGCAATATATATTAAATGAACCCATGCCATATTTTTTTGCCATGGTCAAATCCAACCACGTCAATGTTACTAATAATCCCATCCATTAATAGTAGCTAACTATCCTGACTTTATAGTTATCACCAAAATGCACATTTCAATCAAATTGACTAATAAGGAGAACCTCTTCACTTTAACCATGCTTCTTTTACTGACGATGCCTTCATGAGTTATCCTTCCCATCATACCAAAATCACCTCCTGCCCGAGAAAGTGAATGCAGCTGCAAACTGGCTAGCAAAATACACATAATTTTCATTTCACTAGTCCTAGTGATTTCATGTCATTCATCCTCATGGATAAGAGCGTTGAATTTTCAATGGGCAATCATTGTAAATAAAGCTTTAACTAAGAAAAGATCAGAAAAAAGTCTACAATTTAACAAAGAAACAAAATCCATCCATCTTATCACATGAAGCCAACTTACCAAATTAAATATAGATTATGGTAATGGAATTGAAATGCATTTTGAAAATCCACAACAGCAAGATAATTCATTAACTAATAATTAAATGTCCAATTTTTTAGGTATGTATAATGTCCCTCAAATATTTAACTTTAAAAGAAAGTTTGAATTTAAATCAATATTAAATATGAAAAAAGCACAAGTCAGAGGTTATATAAATGTGATGTAAAAATATTGTATAATGCCTTCTCTATATGCAAAAACTTTCTTCCCACTTTGCTTGCAGGGTAAGATTGAATATTGACCATCCAAATGACTAGCCTTATGCATTGAACCCTATTAAACATAGCAATTCACATATGAGTTATGCCCCGCTATAAGGAATGAATATATTGAGATGTTAACTTGTTTATGGTTGGTTGTGTCAAGTATGTATGGAGGAGCTTTATGAGGTTCAATGACTGCTCTTACTCCACACCCTATGACGCATCCAGTCCTACCAACAAACCTCCAACTTCATCATTATGGAACTCTAGGTAATCGCGTATAATCCATCCAAACAATTTGACTCCGTCAAGTCAACTAAGCTCTGTGTGCTCCATATACACTCTGCCAAGTCTTTGCACACTTGATGCACACATCAAAAAGAAACATAGATTAAACCAACTTTAACTATTTGTTAAACACATCAAAACCACATGGTCGAATCTAACCATTTAGAAGCATCATTGCAGTGACAATTATAACTTAGCTCTAAACTTTTAGTAACAGCCAACATCAACAGAAATTTCGGTTTAAGTAGATGAAAGCTCAAAGTTGGAAAAAAAAAATGATATCCATTATATTAGATAATCTGTTGCTCTCACTTCATGTAAACTTAGCGCGTCATATTCAGGATATGTATATATTTTATAGAGCACTGAACTTTTCAGTTACTATGAAACTAATAAAATGTTTTCCTAGAGTTTTCAGTTCAACAATCAATGATGCAGCATTTGGCAACAGGTAGAACAAAATAATACAATTGCATAGCATGCAATCCAGCATACCAAAGCCAATCATACATATGCAGACGCTCATGCGCACAGCTGACATCTAAAACAAAGTCACAAAGAAAGGCATATCAATTCGATATGTGATATGCTACAAATGCATATTTCCACATCAGCATGGCACTAACACTTCAAGATGAAGATATATCTAGCTATCTACATGGAATATTTCATGAAAAACAGTAAAATCTATAATAAAAAAATTACCAAGGGAAATTTTAGAAACTTTATTTGATTTGAGTATTTGATCTTGTAGTGTCTTATTCTGCAACAAAAAAAAAGGAAAATTGGAGTCAAGTGCTAGGTGAAAAGAATCATTGAGCACAATGGAAGAAAATAGCATAGATTTAGAATAATGTACTTAAAATTAGAACTCAAAGAGATGTAAGAACAAAAGAATATCATAGAACTACGTCAACAAGCATGCAACCCTACACGAGTATGTGAATAACCTAACGATGGATTGAAATTCCATACTATACCATGCAAAGGGCCCATTACTCTAAGTATAAAAGATTACAGACCAGCCTATAAAGATCCGAATATAAATCCAACATTTCTAAATCCAAGATGCCAAAAAAAAAAAAAAACTTATCATTTGTTGGAAATCTAAGGTAAAAAAGATAAATACAGATTGAATGATTATTAAAGCTGTATTCATGAAATTTTCCAGTATGATAATGAGATTTTATAGATGTATAAAATTATAAATATACAATGACACATAAATAAATAGAATATATAGTTATATACTATATATTTTCTTTTAAATATAGCAGGTAGGTTTGATGGATTATTTTAGCATCCAGAACAAACACATGATATAACTTTTAATGAAAACCCAGTAAATTCAGTGTACCTCCTTGAGAAACTTGATCTCTGGCTCAGATAAGCCTCTCCTGCAAAAGAAAAAATGCTCTAGTCAAACAAGAGGTATTTTGAAGCACACAAACAAATGTCGTAGCTAACGATCAAGAGAAAATAACCAACAATTGAATGATTATTATGTAGGTTTTAGAAATAGTATTATTTGAAAGCAATTAGGTAGCTTAACAGATAATAACATGAGAGAAAATAATTAGGGGTAGTACGAAGGACGAATGATTCAGCTGATTTTTTTCTTAGTGATGTGACATTGTATATAGTTCAATTGGATAAATTTTATCTGCTGATTCAAAATAGTCGAAACAAACATAATTTGATGTAGGATGAAAATGGTTGTGTATATTTCAATGCCAAAAAAAAAACTGACTACCCTACAATTAGTCCAAAACGACAGCTAAAAGTGAATTCCCAGAAGTTTCCTGCAAAAGAGATGCTATGAAATCTAAATTGGGTATTAATCATGATCCAAAATTAAAAGCAGTAGATATCAGATCTATGCATAGAAATATTCTATCCATGCATCAAGTAGAATGAAAAATGACAATTAATCCATACAACTCTTTGGTTTTGCAGATATAAAGCCATTCTAGCATTTAGCTCTAGTCTGACCAGCAGCCTTCAATTACAAAAGGATCGTGTTGTTTGCTTGGAATTTCCTTGTAAGTCTAATTTGTAAGTTAACTTTCCTAATAAAGTTATTAATTTTAAAGGTGGTGTGCCAGGTGGACCTCATAGAACAATTTTATAAGGGAATGAGTAGTTTCCTATGTTGTTGACAAGACCAAATCATCACACGTCCTTTATTAGCCCAGCATGATGCTTTGAAAGATTTAGGATTTGTGGGTATAAAATCTTAGGTTTAGAAGAATTTTCTAATTTTCTTAAGCTTGTCAGATAGAAAACATATAAAAACAACTCCATAAGCATGGTGCATAATCTAAACTATTGAGTCAATTTCCCTGCCAAAAGAAAAAGTAGGGGATTATCTGCAAAGAAAATATAGGCGCACATAGCTCTATTGTATCAGCATTCGAAGAATAAATGTCTGCCAACTCAGACGAGAATCTGAAAAACCTAGAAGAGTAATCCTGAATCGGCATATCTCTAATGCATAAGGTAAGTTTTGAAAATAAACCTTTGTGAGAAAATTTCACTGGGATCATGCACAAAACACATTTCTTTACAGAAGAGGAAGTAATTGTCTCCAACTTCAAACTATGTTTTAAAATTGTTCAAAAATCATCTTTTGCAAAACTAAGTTTTTTTTATCATTCATGCAGAAAACTTTTTTGCAAAAGAAAAACATTAAAAGAACCAAAACCTAAACATCACAAGTGAACATGGCAGTTAACTGTAATTCTAAGTTTGGTCCAATTCCAAATGCCTCAAAAAAGGCAAGGCCTAACGAACAAAATCAAACACAACAAATATTTCATTAGTGCACAATGATATTTATACAGGGAGAAATTAGGAGCTTAAAGATTACTCACCTATAACCATACTGAAGTTTTCTGTCCTTCTTAGGGTTCAGAATGAAGATATTATATGCATGATCAATCTGAAGATACTCAACAAGAGTTGAGAAGATGTACTCCATTCTATCCATATCCACTTGCCAAACAACATCTTTGTCCTCCCTGAGAAGATTGCAAACACACTAAAAAGAGCTCCAAGTACATAGAAAAATATCATCATTTTCAAACTGAATTATAAGCAATTATTTCAGTAAAGATGTTCAGATCCTTTATTGGATCACTAAACTATAGAACCATTACTGAGAAACACTAAAGTGGCAGCAACAAAATTTCTTTTAGGTTCCTTCAGTATCCAGGTTAAAGATCTAAGGAAGTTACACAGAAGAATTAATAAGAGAAATCATTCTGGGAAATAAGGAATTTCAGGTTCTTTTAATTAATTGTGTTTAACTAAAAAAATAAGAAACATTAAGAAATTCATTAAAATCTCAATAGTAATAGTGTAATGGCTACATGATGACTACAAAAAAAATCTGTTTCACCTGGAGTAACATAATTTATAAAACTTCAAAACCCATGTTTGCTATAAATTAATAAAAAGGATAGACCATACATTGATTTCCCTTTACAACTACATTTGATTCTTCTTTCATTATCGTCAGGTCATGTTTGTTTGTCTTTAATATACACCAAAACAACCCAAGTATATTTTATTTTTGAATTACATTTTATTTTCTCTCATGTGAGAACAATCTCAATATATTAAGAAAAACAGACACAATAAAGGCTGTATTCTAATAAAAAATATATATATTTTTTTAATTAATTTTATACATCAATAAAAGAAACAAGAATATTAGCAACTTGGGCATCTGAAAAAAAAAAAGTGGCATTTATATTACCTTAAGTCCAAGGGAGTCTCCTTACGTGAAAGAGTCTTTACAGCATACTCAAAGACAGAAGTAACTTGCTGTCCCATATGTATGGCATGCACAGTGAAACTGCATCCACATACAAGTATTGTGATCAAAATAAGAAACTATGCTTGTAACATGCAAATCATCAATTTGTACAAATCATGAAAGAGTTGCATTTCATTTGTAGTTTATGTGGCTGACAAGCGGTAGATGATGGCGTTGAACTTTATCA
>JBAMIB010000119.1:7015774-7028419 GCA_037177415.1 Kaempferia rotunda | reverse complement strand
ATCAAACAGACGCTAGTAGCCACCTCCACTATGGAGGCAGAGTTCATAGCCTACTATGAAGCTTCCAACCACGGGATATGGATGCGGAACCTTATCACAGGATTGTAGATCATTAGAGGCATTGATAGGCCATTTAGAATCAACTGTGATAACAAAACTGCAGAATTGTATTCCAAGAACAACTGCAGTTCGTCGAAGTCTAAACACATCGACATAAAGTTTTTGGCGGTTAAAGAAAGAGTTCAAAGTGGTCAAATAATGATAGAGCATATCAGGACAGATTCCATGTTTGCGGATCCACTCACCAAGGGTTTGCCACTCGATGTGTTTATGAACATGTACTGAATATAGGATTCTTCCTTTTGATGAAGTACTCATATGTAAGAATTTGTATTTTGTGTGATGCTCTATATTCAATAACACATATTTTAGGTCAATATTGTAGATATTGTATATTTTCTATATGTATGCATGATTTTGAATTTCTCTAACATATGGATATCATATTTACTATTGCGATTTTGCATTTGGTTGTTATAAATATGATGTGGACTCCATTATCAGTCATAAAGTTGAATTATGATTTACTACTACAATTTAACATAAGATTTTGGTAAATATGATTTGGATTCGGTGTGGGTCATCAAAGATGATTTATTGAGAATAAATATTTATTGATCACATTTCATATCATTCTTGTTATAGTAGTTATGACTTTTTTAGTATTGTACTAATTGATTTAATGTATCAGATTATTTAAAGGGATATTTAATCCATAAAGTGTGGCATGTTGAGTTAACTAAGGGGTTGCGTGGTGTTAATAAATCAAGTATAACCCAAGTGGGAGATTGTAGGATTTAGTTCACATGAGTGGACTAAATCCAATTAAGTCCACATTGATGAGCTTAATCTCCATAAGGTGGGTTTACAATTGATTAACACACACACACAACTGATTGTCATTAAATATTAATTAAGTGATCTAATGTTTTATTACATATAAAGGGAATTTGAATTAAATGAATGTGAATTCAATATGTAGATCCATTAATCCATTTCATGATATTGATGGACTGTTAATGAAGGATGAGCTTTATGATAGATAGTTCTCATAGATTGGGCCACATATATAAAAAAGATTAGTTCAATTAGAGCATATTGAATCTTGCTCTCTTCCTCTTGATTCTTCTCTCCATTGAGCGGGACCTCGGGTTACTGACTCCCGGTGGAAGATATTCACTGTGTTTGTAGGGTGTCCAATGACAAATAAGAAGCAATAGTCCTTAGTGATGGACTCAGGTCAACTCTTCGCAAATTATTATTTTGATTTTTCAATATTAGTTCAAAAATTAATGATAGCTAAATTTTATTATAGATGCTTTCTTTACTTCATTATTATTATTATTGATGTATTACAATTCTAGCTAATTGATGTATTACAATTCTAACTGATATTACATGTTGTTAAGTTGTATAAATCATGAAACAGTTAGTCAAACTAAAAAAAAAAACAACGTTTCCTTCATGCTTCAATTTGAGAGAATCATAACCTATATTTTTTTCCCCTCTCCCTCTCCCTCTCCCTTTCCCTCTCCCTCTCGTCTTATTCCTTGCAAGTAAACAAAGCTAACTGGGCAATGGGAATCTGATCGGACTACGTACGTGCACTAGTGTCTCTGATTGCCACACACAGCCACCCTCATCGGTTACTACCTACTCAGCAGGACGAAACCTTCGAGATTTCTAATTATGCATTTAAGCAAACATCAATTGTGCATGCATGAGCGAGCGCATATGTCAGTTGCTTAAAGCATGCATTATGGCATCTGTACATGGGAGCTCTGGAGTTATCCAACCTGATTAATTATTTTTTTAAAGCATAAAAGAGCAGAGTTCTTTGATTTATGTAAGAAGCAGCTTTCTTGGTGGGGAGTTACTTTTTCATTTATTTATTTATTATTATATTTTAAATAAAATATAAATGAGATAGCGAAGGATTTTTTAATTAGGGGAGAGATATATAGTGTGAGAGTTTAAAAAATATAGGATACATGAAGGATTTGTTAAGATGTTTTTTTGATAGTAGAGAAATATATGAGATTATTTAATTTTAACATGGTATTAAACTATTAATATGACAATGAAGAAGTTCTTAGAGATTGCATGAATATGAATGCTCTTAGTATATCGTATCTAAAGGTAAGTCATTCTAAGTGTGTTTGTCTTACACCCCATTTGAAAAGTTGTTAAGTGATGTAATTGAATTGAATTTCATTAGGAATTAAATTTCATCATAAATTGAATTGAATTACTTGATTTGAAATATATCAGAATTGAATTGAATTCTTATATTTTTTATCATTTTTTTCCTTGAATTGAATTCCTTGAACTCCGGTGGTTGACGATGGCAGTGGATGGAGGGCGCGCATGACAATGGAGGAGAGGTCAGCAGGGAGCCGGTTCTGCAAGAGAAGGGCTGCGTGAGAAGGAAGGACTGCACGAGAAGACTGCGCGAGAAGATACAAGAGAAACACATGGAGGAGGGCTAAAGAGGTCATTTCAATAAACACATGGAATTGAAATTCAATTCTCTTCACAAATCACCTCTTTAGGTCTTATTTATTTTAAGGGATTGGTATGGATTTGAATTCCAAATTAATATTAATTCCTAATTAAAAATATAAAATTATGAAGAAATTTAATTTCACCCCTTTTTAAACAGTGCGTTATTCACTTTCAAAGATATATTTAGTATTTTAAACGTGTTGGTTTAGAATTATTTTGATCGATCAACATATGCGTGGACCTTGAGCTTATAGAGAGAGTCGGCCAAAAAATAGAAATTACTAGCAAAACAGCACGAGTAAAGCGAAGCAGCAGGGGAAATGGTGGCCTCCGTCATGAATGAACACATGCGGCGCTCCCACGGCGGAGACTCACACTTCCGGCGGCGATCCTGGTGCGGACGTGCTCGAATTTGGCGGCGGGGCAGGGTATGGTGATGCCGCCGGGGTGGTGGAACCCAAACTCCTTCTCTGCTTCCTGCAGCAGCTCCGAGAATAGAGGGTGGTTGAAGTACATCACCGGCACCGTGTACCTCCGCGGTTCTCCGTCCTCCTTCGCACCCCCGACGTACACCGACAGATACCCTTTCGGCGGAGGCCCGCCCCGTGCTTCCGACTCTCCCTGCTGCATCTTTCGATAGGCCCTGCGGATTCTAAAGGAGGGCAGTCGGCTTCCGAGGAGGCGGCCCCAGTCGCAGAGCTTCGCCGTCATCGTTGAGGAGCTCTTGGAGCCGGCGTCGCGGTCAAGGCTGAGGTAGCGTTTAGTGCGGCGGCGAATGAGGCACCGCCATGATCGGCGGAGGCGCAGCCCCAATCTAAAGCCGCTGTATTTCATCCTTCTGCTTCTTAGAAGAAGTAAGATTGATTAAACATCGAAATTCGAAACCATTGGTGAAGAAATCCACGAGAACGAGATAGAGAACAGAGGCTCAAATAGCAGTCGAAGAAGAAGACTCTGTCAACAGTGTCCTGTGATTGGCCATTTTATTATAAAATTATAAAATGCTCTCCATAATTTTATTATTTTTATATTTTCCTCAAACTATTGTTCAATTCTCTATCTATTTTTCTCAAATGCCCTTTCTAATACTTTTAAAAATATAAAGATAAAATAATAACATTCAAAAGTATTTTGATTGTATTTTCAAAGTAGGAGGATGAGTGATTATTTTAAAAAATAACTAAAATATAAAGGTGAAAAGAAAAAAAAACCTAATTATTAATGAATTTGAAAATCTCCTAGTGGTATTTGAAAATGTCCGCACAATGAGTGGTTTAGAGAAAATGCCTACAAACTCAACTTGTGTACGTTTCAAAATTAATTAACAATAAATCTATTTCAACTTTAATTATTATTAAAAACGACTTTGACATTGATTGAGTGATCAGTGAAAGTCCATGTATATTAGTTTTATTTGTCAAATTGTCGATGAAATAGAGGATAATAGCGTGGCAAACTGGTAAATCTTCCAGAAATTTATGAGGAGAAAAAAAGGGACACGGAGAAAAAGTTGAACCCGCTATCTTTTCTCTCTTTTTTTCTTGATAAGTTTGGTGATAGATAATATTAAAATAAAGCAAGTGACTATTTTAAGTGGATAAAATGTTCCAACTGTTTACTAGAACGTGAATCGAATGATTTCGATAATGTGTTATCTAAACAATGGGCTTCGGCCTTTCTGTAAATACAGAATAATAGAAAGCCCAAATCTAAGATTTAATGCTAAAAGTAGTAAACTCGTAGATCTATATAACTAAGATTTGGTTGACCATTGACAGAATCTTTTAATGAGCCATGGAGGGCCGTTGGTGGATTTGCCACTTGAATGGCTGGTGATGAAAACACTAACGACGAATTTTATGAGTTGCCCTCTCCGCAATTCAATCAATTTTTATAAAGTGTGACTCAATCAACTCCGCTCTTATGTTTAATGTGAGTGGGTTCCATACTCTTGATATATCTTTTTTTGTGTTTAACTAATATAATATTGTGTTTATTGGGTGGGCAACATCGGGGCCTTGATATTTCTATTATTTAACTATACGATATGTGTGGGTTATGAATATTTTCAATTATTTTTCTAAAGTAAATTTAGTTATTGCTCATTAGATTTTTATTTTCTATAATTGTGAGTTTGAACCTTCATTTCGATAGTTTTTTTAAATTGACATCAATCACTAGCATAAATCAAGAAATGATGGTAATGGATGACCCATTCAATTAGCATTCTTAAATTGATAAAAAATTCGTTTATTAATTCACTAAATTGAGATTCTATCTTTTTAAATCTTACTCTTTAATTAAAAATAAAACCCCTTTACTAACTAATTTTTACACCAAAAATAATTTTAAGATTTATTAATAATTTTATTATTTTAAACAAGGATCTAATGTTCAAAACTCAGCTGTGACGTATTATTAGGGATTTTTCTTATTAATCAATTAGAGATTTAGAGTTCGATACTTAGCTGTGCCGTATTATTAAAAAAATTTCATTAATCAATCAGGGATCTAGAGTTTGAGATTCAACTATGACGTATTATTAAAAAAAAATCTCATTAATAGGTATTCATGGATTATATAAAAGTTTATTAGTAATTTTTGAATGTTTTTTATATAAAAAACATACACTGTATAGTTCTCTTTAGTCTCACATTTTATAATTGATAACACCACGAACAAAGAATTTCTATAAATACCTTAGGTCAATGATTTTAGAAAACATACTTTTCTTAACCTTTTAGCTAAAATCAAATATAGTATCTATTATTATTAGTTTAATATTTGATTAAAAATTAAATTATTTTTTTTTTGAGGGAGAGTTCGTTAATTGTGCTTCTCAATCGTCACTCTTATTACTAAGAGTAAGAGGAGTGTTTTAAATTTGTTTGATAATTTTTTTACAAACAATTTATAAGAGGTCAAAATAAGTTGTTTGACACCCTTATTTTTAAGAGAGTGTTTTAAATTTATTTCGTAAAATTTTTTACAAACAACTTATAAACAATCAAAATAAGTTGTTTGACAGTTTATATAAGCGGCCTAAAAAAAGTAACAAATACCCTATTTTTTTAAACAAATATTATTTTAATAATTTTTTTATAAATATTACATTACATTACATTACATATACGTGTGCGCTATAATTAAAAGACATTCTATTACTACAGCATTATCCCATGTTTCATTTCTATAGTTTTCTGTAAATAGAATTAGGCATACGAGTTAAACCAGATATCAAATATCAATCCAAACAACTATTATAATACGAAGAGTTCAACCAAATTATTTTTTAAAAAAATAAAATAATTTATTATATATATATTTTCCAGAAATCAGGATGCCCTACACGTTACTATTTATGCGACCATTTTAGTGCAGGGAAGACGACCCAAATCTTCTCCTCACCACCACAGGAATGGTAATGGAAGACTGCGAACCCAACTCCTGCTCCTCCTCTTCTTCCTCCTGTTCCAGCCCTATCAATGCCAGGAAGGAGGCTCGCAAGGGTGCTAGTTCTGATGCCGGCGAAGGCGGCGGCAGCGGCGGAGGTAGGAAGAAGAGGAGCAACGACGGGAAGCACCCTGTGTACCGCGGCGTCCGGATGAGGAGTTGGGGGAAGTGGGTGTCGGAGATCCGGGAGCCGCGGAAGAAGTCGCGGATCTGGTTGGGGACCTTCCCGACGGCGGAGATGGCGGCGCGGGCGCACGACGTGGCCTCGCTGGCCGTGAAGGGCCCCGCCGCCCACCTCAACTTCCCGCATTTGGTCTCCGAGTTCCCCCGACCCGCCACCACGGCGCCCAAGGACATCCAGGCCGCGGCCGCCCTCGCCGCCGCTCTGGCGCCGGACGCCGCGTCGTCGACCCCGTCCACTAGCGGTGACGCGGACGACGCGCTATTCGATCTCCCCGACCTGTTTCTGGATGGGGGCGGGAAGGAAGGGCTATGCTACGTGGCTTCCTCCTCGTCGTGGCTGCCGGTGGCGGCGGCGGAGGAAGCTGTTGACTTCCTAATGGAGGAGCCATTCTTCTGGGCCTACTAATCTACTATGTGCGCTCATGCTCACCATTACCTCAATCTGTTGCTCTCGACTTCAGCAGAAGAACAGAGCTGCAAATGGGAGCTCCCTTGCCGGAATTCAATCCCACCGTATCCAGATTTTTCAGTAAATGAATTCTCTGTCTCACTCAACAGCAATTCCATTCTTCCACTTGTTCTATATGGCATCAATTTCACTGTACATACTTCATTTTTGTGAGTTGAAATCCTTCTTAATGTCGCTGTAAACGAGTGAAACATAATCCTCGAGTCTGTGTGCCATTGAGGATATAGGAGGAACAAGATGGTGGTTTGTTTTAGATTTCTTTGCTGAAATGGAAACCACTGACTTGCTTCCATTGCACGTGTCGTGTTGCTTTAATCCAACTGGTGTAGTGACAAAAAGTAAGGCACTTCTCCTTCTATTTATGCAATTTTACATTGATTCATGAGTTGCCAGTGGTCTTGGTTTTAATATGAGCTATGAATGACGATAGTGCGCACTTAGATTGGAATAGAAAATTATCCAACAAAGAATAATTAACTTCAATATGTAAGGAATTACTTCATGACTGTAGATATTGTTCCTTATGAAGAATCCCTTGAGAATTATCATGAATGATGACTGTGTTGAGATCTAAAATAAAATCGTGTTGCTTTTGCATAAATGAATAATGAAGAATAGATATGTGAAACTTGACAAACTATGCTCCAGTAATATTTTTCAATCCATCAATGTTTGATGAAGTTTATGCATATGATTTGGCAAGTGTTGTACTCTTAGAAGCAGTACAATGTAAATTTCCTCACGTTGATATCTATTAAAAAATGCATTTGTGAAATGATTGTTACTTTAATACCATTAATCATTTGAACTTGAGGTGAAACATACATGAATAGGTTGACAGTGTACAAGTTGGCATTGGAGAAACCAAAACCCTTCATCAGAAGTCGATGGCATGTGATTTATCAAATTGACAGGAAGTTCTTTTTTTCCCTGTAATTGAAAGGGAAGTTGGAAAATCAAAGTATGGACATAATTTGCACCTAATAATGATGGCCTTTGATTTTGCCCAGGTTGGCTGGACATGTGGCACCAGAGACTGTTGACTGCCATTACTGCACTCTCTCCCTCACCTTCAGGAATCAATGCACAGGGAGCAGAAATTTGCAAGTGAAGCCAAATTTTCAAGGTGCATTATTGTCCAGTGAATGAATGATGTGGATCGGTGTTTCACAAGTCTTGTGAGTTGCCAATTTGGCAATGAACAACTCAATTTGATGATAAATAACTGTGAAAAGTGAGCTGCACCACAATTTGTGTTGTCGTTCATGCCAATACTTCATGAGCATTCCAGAAGCATTCATCTCAAGCTTTTTCTCCTTCTCATATAGGTAAAAGGTAGGTCTGGAAAATGAGTATGGCTGCGAACAGTCTGGATCTGGCATTAGGTTTCAGTCATGATGCATGGCATGCAGTAGTTCACATATCCTTTAATGCAGTAATAGTTGCTAAGAAATTAGTGCGTGGAAACATGGTGACTGATCTCCTTGCAGCCTTTAGCAACTTGTATGAGGTTTGAATCTTGATTCTTTACTTTCACTTTGGCAAAGAGGCATAAAATTTACACTAGTGTTTGTTGATCTTCTGTTTACAGTGTAAAAGGTGTAAGTTTTTTTCAGTACCACAAGACAAGTAATCAGTAGGCAATGAGACAAGAAGGCAAAGTTTTTTACTTGACTTCACCTGATGGCAGACCTCAGCAGAGGTAGATAACAAGCAAAGCATAAAGGTTGAACCATTTATTCTTTAGTTGCATAGGAAGCGAAGAAGAAGAGTAATTTACAGTGAAGCACTCAACTTTAAAGTGGAAAAGCAATTCCTGATGAGCCCCTTTTACCACTATTATGAGATGCTTGTATGCTTTTAATGTGTGTCATTCCATCCTTATTCTTATTGGATCAAGAAGGCTCATGCTGAAGTTTCATTTCACAGAATTTATTTCCATGTTCCTTACTTCCCTGTGGGTATCTTCTACTTCAAAACAATGTGTACCAAATAGATCTTCATTTTTCTACCTCACAAGCTATTCATAATTAGGGGCAAAACTAGATAGTTGAATCATTGTAAAGTTGTAATAAATATATTATACAAAAAAATTAAAGAAAAAGATAGTTCTGTTTTCAATTTTAATATGATGTTTCGTTTTCAGGGAAAGTGATATGGCACCTACTGAAAGGGAAAGTGTATTAAAGACCTCTACTGTGTTTTAAAGGTGTGGAGCCAAATTGACGTGGTGCATTATGGTTCGGGGCATCAAACTCCTTGTTGCATTCCTTGCCCAAATCGCTAAATTCTTACTATTACTACCTCAGCTGAATTTTCCAAATGGACATGTTGATACTTTTGAGTTTTCAGTCGATCTGATATGCAAGCATGCCGATCCTTCGGTGTTGTCAGTTTAACTTGGACTCGTTTCAATATTCTTAAGTGGTCAACCTGCTAAATAAAATCACTGGCGTACCAGATGTTTTAGTCAGTCAGATTGAGTGTTCTCAATTCTCATAGATCAACTCTAAGTTCTTGGATTTTGAGAATGGATACCTAGTATATTATACATATCTGGTATTCACATGACAGGTACTGTTGAAACACAATTTTCAATTGCTGTCAATTTGTCGTAGACATTCTCAAAGGACAAACTAAAACCACTGTTCATCAAAATGTCCTTTACATAACAACAAAAACTTCCATTATTTCCATCTCAATCACTCAATTTAGCAATTCTGAGGTGGTACCAGAGAGGCAGAGAGGGTGCAGCATCAATAAGAGCCAGTGTAAAGCAAAGAGAAAAGACATGGAAGAATACCATCAGACAGAATACCATCAGACACTGGTTGAGCTTCCTTACGCCCAACTATTAACAAAATCTAAATTTGATTCATGCATTTTTCTATGTTTTGTTGGCTAGTACCTGTCACTAAGGTTTCAACTTGTCAATTTACAAATCAATTCTCACGTTCTTTCCTTTTCCTCTTTCTTTTTCTTTTTTAGGGCAGAAAACCCATTGATGTTGCACTGGAAAGTGAGAGTTCAGTATAATCAAAGAACACCCATCGATTCCTTTTGTAGAGTGCTTGCAAGAACATAAGATTGGAAAAACCCTATGCCCTACCACTTCCATGATTAATTCTAGCAAACTTTTGTCATTAGTGCTCTCTCATCACAAACTAAATGCCGAAGCTAGTGCAATAATTTAAGTTTGTAGCAGTTAGCAAACAACCTTTGTTTTTCTGAGCTCCATTCCAACCCAAAAAAGGGATTGTAGCAGTTGGTGTTTTTTCTCCTAAGCTTGGTTGTTTGTTGATTTATATACATCAGTTTCTGGATTGTGTTCTTTTACAATTGTGCATGAATGTTATCTCCTACAGCACTGATCCTGAGTGAAGTATCAAACTGTTTATTCAAAGCATATGCCAAGCTTTAGTTTGATATTTCAATGCTCTTGCATAGTGACATAGTTGGTATGCCATTTGTAAAGTGCTCCAATGCAAGATAACATATCTCTCTTTCCACTAAGCTACAGAATTGATGATATATTATTCTGTTATTTTTTTGATAATTTTTTGTATCTGTTTTATTATTCCATCCATGAGATTCATTACAAAAACCTGCAGCCCAGCTATGGTACAGGTCGATACTTTTAGCAAATTATGAAGATCTGCTAATTGCAGGGAAGTTAATGTAATATGACGAATTCAACTTAATTCTCCAGCTAATTTCATTGCTTACAGCTATATTCAAAAGCCTCATGATTGTTTAACTATGTCTAATTGCTAAATTCATCGTCAACTTTTTCTATCATTGATTATTCATTTAATTAATATTGTGGAAGTGGAAGAGGTAAGAGGAATGATAGAACTGTCCAATTTGTGCTGCCAAGCATCATCTTCTTTTATTACGCCAGTCAATCCTATTTTATTTTATTCCAAAATTCCACTCTGCTCCTCACTCTCTATTGATACGCGTATAAATTAGAAGGTAACTCCTCTGTTTTAAAAGTTATGTATTAATTTAATTATGATTAAATTATATATATTCATTCGAAATATAACGAGTGTCATGAAATTTTATTGTTTAATTTACTTGATAAAATATTTTTTTAATCAATTTATAATTCAAAAAAGAAAAATTAAAATGATACAAAATCTCTAGTTGAAACTAACATTTAACTTCTTCAAACGAGCACCTCAGACATACTGGAATACTCGAATTGTTACTAAATTGCAATATAAGTAGTCTGAGAAACTGTAATTATTACTAATCTGCAACTCTCCCAAATCGCTAACACTACTTGTTTTCTTTTTATTATGATATCAAACAGCAATTTGTTGATTACAAGTGATAAGTACATTGAGGGCTTAACTATTATCCTTCCAAGCATTAGTGTAAAATAAATGCAGGTTCATTAATAATACAGGATTGTGACACTGAGTTGAACCAAACAAACTTAATAACACAGGGCAACATAAAGATAAGTTAATATAAAAGTACAACATAACTCAGAGATGCCTAATAACTTTGAGTACAACTCAACTTAAACTCAAATAAAAAAATCACATTCATTTTAAACACAAACAACTACATACAACATCACATGCCTAATCACTATCACTGTCACTAATTTCTAAAGAATTAAAACCTCCACTATCTTTTTCAATGTATCCTTTTTTTTTCCAGGCTTCGAAAGTTTTCTGTTCGAAGTCGAAGTCGAAGTTGAAGTCGCACATGATGAAAAGCAAGTTGGATCCGATTTAGCTATATCAAGGTGTGCTATAAAAGCTTTTTGTGCCTCATCTCTACTTTTGTAAGATTGGTGTATAGCGCCCTTAAAGCCAGTAACTTGTCTTGATGCTTCTATCCAAGTTTCATAAATACCCGGATTATGTCCAACAAACACAACATATGTTTTTCCCTATATAAAAAACAACATTTAGATATTTGGATAAACAAAATAGTAGAACTTAAAATGAAACAACTTACCATTCTTTGATACAAAGTAAAGGATGTTTTGTAAATTTCCTGCAAACAATTAGATCCAACATCAATTAACTAAACATCTAATTTTGAAACTATAAACTTGATTAAACCAATAATACAATTTGTAACATGCAAATCATCAATTTGTACAAATCATGAAAGAGTTGCATTTCACTTGTAGTTTATGTGGCTGACAAGCGGTAGATGATGGCGTTGAACTTTATCAATGTTGATCTTATAAAATGGAGTAAGAACTTCACCAATAGGTGGCACCCGTGTATACTCAAAAATGTGGTCAATATTAGTAAACCATCGCTCTAATTCTTCAGAGCCAAGTTTAAACTCTGTAGTAGTACAACCATGATATTATCCGGAGACTAAAATAAGGTGTAGTTCACTCTAATAGAATATATAACTAAAACCCATACCATGGTTTCCTTTTCCATCAAATCCTATGAAAATAAAGTTTACTGGGACAGGGAGGTATATTGAATCAACCTCCGAGAGTTTTAAGAAATTTGCAATATTACCTGAAAATATCACATAAAAAAGAAAATTTTGATACATAATCTTTAGATAACTGCAATTACCAAGAAACTAATCAAATAAATGTGATCACCAATAGATATGAAGTTAGATATACAAGTCACATAAAATGGTTGAAGAACAAATACACAATAATATTCCAATAGTTAAAAGCATTTCCACCTTATTGTTAGATTACTTTATGTTTACTTTTTGAAGCATATATCAACATAACATCAAGATTACATAATAAAAACTGAAAACTAGTATTTTATCAAACTCTATGATTGTAGAATAAATAAGAAAATGTGCCAACCTTTCCCTAAAGTCAAGTATCAAGGGGTATAAGGATTTTTTTGATATAAGGTATATGCATTTGCACGTATATATTTATAATAGGAGTGACGATTTTATTCCTTACCACCACGAATCACAGATTCGCTCCACACAGCGGCGAGAGCTCGACGGCAAGGAGG
>JBAMIB010000119.1:6956961-6972246 GCA_037177415.1 Kaempferia rotunda | reverse complement strand
GCAGCCTTTTGTTATGAGGAGCTGATACTGTCTCAACCAACAGTTTCTCCTTATCATCTTGCTTATGCAGAGGCAAGTAGCCTTCAACGATCTTGGCATTTCATTCATGTTCTTAATTGCTATTCTTCCATGTACAGATGGTTTATAATGCATTTAACATTCTTAATTTATATGTTTCTCTCTTAGAAGAGCAGTAGTAGGTGCGGTCTTGTTTAACACCTTTAACTTATATTTTTGTTTATTTGGAAACTACTTTTTTGAAGCATTTTGGATCTAACGCGTAAATAGATTTTATTTCTCATTTCGACTAGTTGCTGTACTTGATAGCAGCAAATGTATAGTTCTAGACAACGTAGGTGATCCAATTGAAAATGACAACCCTTGATGGAGAAACCATAATTGAATTGTGCCGCATATGATGTTGACTAGATCATCAATTTCAACTCGAGAGTTGAGCCTTTGCTAGATGTCCAAGCCTTATATTAGCAACACTGTCAAGCAGAATTGTGAACTAATGACAAGGAAGAACTATTATTAACTTGAGTTGGACCAACAGTTGGATCTATCAAGTAGTTAATGTGTTCTCTTGATTTGGTGGGATATAAAAACTACTTATCTTTGTTATCGTCCCTTGTCATCTCATTGATATTAGCTTTCTAGATTCTGTATAAGGGATCTGCCAGATTTTCTTTTTCAATGTTAAACAGTCAATTTTGAGACTTAACTATCATGACCGCCAAGGGGCATATGATCACGGGTGGTAGCTTGAAATTTTCAGTTTAGTGAAATCTTTCAAACGAAAGGCAAAGAAAAACTAGCAAGAGTATTCAAAATATATTTGAAAGGTTGATTTAACGAATGTCTAATCCCAAGTGCTAGACAATTATTTGAACCATGAGATCTCATATTTTCCATGGGAAATGTTCTTGCGTGGTTTAAAATTTGGACGAGGAATCCATGTTTGCTTTATGGATACCCACTTTATCAAGTAGACAGTGGCAATTTAGGTTTTCTTTCTAATTCTAGACCAATAAAACTGCTAATTTCTCACTCGAGCAAGCAGATCAGATAAAAACAATTTGGTAGTTTGTCCTCTCGTAATTTATTTTCCTTTTCTCGGTTGACAATGAATTACAAGAGCATGCAAGTTCCCTTCAAGTGATCTCCTCACTGTCTTGTATCTTGATTCAACAGGTACTTTACACCATGGGGAGCCTGGAAAATCTCCAGACAGCCAAGAAGTACTATGCATCTGCCATCACCCTAAGCGGAGGAAAGAACATTAGAGCTCTCTATGGAATATGCTTGGTAAGACATCCTTGACAACTACTTGGCGCTTTCCCACAATAATCGTACTCGCTGACATTTCACATCAAATTCCTCCAGTGTAACGCTGCCATCAGTCAGCTAATAAAAGGCAGGAACAAGGAAGAGAAAGAGAGCTCCGATCTGCCATCTCTGGCTGCAGAAGCTTTGCGGCGCGACTACAAGAACAGGGCTCCCAAGAAGCTGCCTTTTCTTAACAGCATGCTTAAGAACATGAAACTAAGTTCTTGATCCGAAATCTGCGGAAAGGTTATTCAATATTTACTCGAGGATATTTTTATTTAGATCTGTTCTTTTGGGGGCTAGGGTTGGCTTGATCTGTGGGTTGCATTTGCTGAATTATTATTGTTTCCAACGAGAGAAACATCTATTTCCCCAGATCAAAATACCATAAAGGAATTGGTAGTATAACAGCATCGGAAAATCTGTTCTTGTTTCTAAGAAGAATCCTCAATCTTGTGCGACACATTAGATGTGATGTGCTTTCTCGCAATTAATACATTAATACAATCCATCATACCGTATTCCTCACATAGGTCCATATCTACAAAAGGTTAGATAAATTGTTGTATCTAGCTTTAATACTTGTGACCTTAGATCAATTGCTTTGTAAGTTTGAACTTGTCGAGTCACATCCTTTGAAACCAACCTCCGATCGATCGAACCATTTACTCTCTTGGCCATTAAGGCCAACTGAATCACATAATATACATTCATACGTTGGATCATATCATCTCCAAACCATGAATATTAACTCTTTCCTTTCAATCTCTATCCCACCAAACTTGGGATCGTAATAAAATGATTTAATAATTTTCTTTATCATATCTTTCTTGGTTTCTGTTCCCTTTAAAAAAACCCCCTTGCACAGATTTATAAACCCTAAAAATTTCTACCTAGATTTATCGAACTAACTATGATTTCCCTAGTAAACATGCGCCAAATCACGTCATCGTATTCAAAAACTAAAGAAGAAAAAGAAAAGACATTCGTTTCGTGAAATTTTGGAGCGCCCACAGCCACAGGCCCATTCATCATCAAAAAAAAAAAAAAAAAATCCGCCGGCCAACTCGGAAGAAGGAACAGAGCAGAAGGATTCCATGATTTATTCACAATCTCATACCAGTAACCAGACTCCTCCCTCGATCTCCAATTCTTCTTGGATCATCCTTCATAATCAAATTCCGGAACTTCAATCCATCTCCATCAGTCTTCTCCAAGGCAGAGCAGATATGAACAAGTTTCCTAGGGCGAGGGCAACCCTAGCGGCAGCGGGACGGAGCACGGGAAGTCTTCGTCAGCGGCGGCGGAGGGCGGTTGTGATGGGAAAAGCGGGGCGCGGCAGAGGGGGCAGGTGCACTGCCCGTGCTCGAGCCACCGGTCGACACAGTGGCGGTGGAAGATGTGCCGGCAGTCGCTCATTCGCCGGACCTTGTCCGCAGGCTCGAACTCGGATAGGCACACGGCGCAGCAGCAGATGTCGCCGCCCGCCAGGTGCTCGAAGCGGGTCGCGGGGGAGAGCTCCTGGATGAGCTCGGCCGGCACCGGGGGCAGGAGCAAGCAGCGATCCGCCTCCTGGTGGAGGTCGCCGTCGGGGTCCGAGAGGCCGAGGCAACTGGAGACCCAGTTGAGGAACCTCCGCAGGTGAGCCAATAGGAACAGCAGGTGGAGGAGCAGCTTGGGGAGCTCGGAGTAGCAGACGGGGAAGCCCATGGCAGAAGTACGCGATAAATGTTCGATGAAATGCCTTAGAGAATTATTGAGAATTCTACCTGCAACTCGGCAACTGGAACTGTTTGAGGAAATGCCTGAAAGAGTTATAAGAAGAGACGCAGCAAGTGTTCGAGGAAATGCCTGAGGAGAATCATAAGAAGGGAAACTTGCAATTGTTTAAACAAATGCCTGAGAGAGAATTCATAGGAATGGGAGCTGCAATTGCTTGGGGAAATTCCAGATAGAATTTATGAGAAGGGAAGCTGCAATTGTTTGAGAAAATGACGGAGAAAATTGATGCGAGGAAAAAGCTCCAACTGCCTGCGAGAATTCCTAGGAGGAAAAGTTGCAAATGTTTGAGGAAATGCCTGGGAGAATTATAATTTATAGGAAGGCGGGCTGTAACTGGTAATTGTTTGAGGAAATGCCCGAGAGAATCTCACAGCTAATAAGGATTTCGGACTCACTTTGGCTTTGGCCTTTTGCTCTCTGTGGCCGTGTCTGTGTCTGGAGAAGAGGTGGTGTTGGGTATAATTTTATACATGAATGTGGATGGAGGTGCAGTCAATTCCATCCCCATCCCTTTGTGAAGAAAGACCAGAAGAATGGCATGTGATGGATCCTGTGGAGAGAAGCATGATTTATTGCTGGACAATTGAGTCATCAGCTGAAAAGTTGTTTGGTAGTGTAACAGATTGTTCTGAGCTGCCATCATTGCCTTCAGATTTCCACAGGTCAATTAATCAAGTTCTCAGTAAAAAAAAAAAGTATTAGAAAATCTTTACAAAGTAACAGACTTGTTAGTTGCTTCATATTTTTTTTTCTAGGCTTCATTTTTGTTAAATGCTCTCACTACATCCAAATGCATCGACCAATCTGTCTCTTTTGGCTTCATCTGTGGACGAACTGGACCCGATCGATTGGCACCTCAACAGCCAACAACCATCACTGTATTCTCTCAAGGTTCAAGTTCTTCCTTGTTACTCAAACTCAGTTTTAATACTGTCAAAATCTGTCTTTGGGATGCATGTCATGCTGTTTGCATAGATCAAGCTAACTCTTTTAGCTTCATCCTTAGCCAACTGAACCTGATCAGTTGGCATTTAATGTTACCGTCATGGCTCAAGGCAACCCTCTGTTAAATGCCACCCAAAGGTTCAAGTTCTTCGTCGCTACTTCACCGACCAATCTCTGTGAGGTAAAAAAGCAAATTATTTTCTTTCTTATTTACGTCTTTTGTTTACCTTCAACTGCACATCAAAGATGACAATGAGATAGAGACACATACTCCTCTTGTCTGCTGAATGCATTTAATCCTGCCGCAATGCGCGCACACACACCATGTGTTAGTAACATCACCTTATCTCTTGGTGTCCACCAACTCAACCAAAGATGTGGATGCCTTGACAGGGAAAAGATAGAGAAGGGTTTTGGAATTTGATTGCATTTAAAGATATGGAGACAAGGTTTGTTCTCTCAGATTACTCCCCTTCACTTGCCACAATATCTTCCACGAGATCTCCTCTGCAACCTCATATCAAAACACCATCATTGTTTCTCCTCGTCAATGAATTATGAGCCCTGTGAATAGTGTCTCTTTCTTGCTAGGATAAGATTCCTCCGTCAAGGTTCTCTAGGAGTTATTTGATTAGGGTGCCCCCATTTGATTATGGAAACAATATATAGTTTATAATTTAAACAATATTATCATCACTGGTATTGATTTAGACAGATTAAATGCAAGATTATGACCTCTTTGTTGTGACCTTTCAATTTCATCTAGAGGAAGAAGTAATAAAAACATTTAATAAATTATGATATTGATATGACTAATCCAAACAAAAATTGTGTCAACATTCTGTGCCTAAAATTGTTCCATCTGGTGCCACATGCTTCACATAAACCTTTTTCTTAATGAAAGAGAAAAATCTCTCCTCCTTTGAACGATCCACTTTAACTTTGAATGGAATCTCACATTTATATCAATACACATACCTAATCATAGTCCTTTTGTTATCCAAGCTCGAGGCAATATGGCAGGTCTTCATGTGCTTCAATTCACAAAAAAGGTTCAAACCTAATTTTTTTATTCAGCATCTTCTTCCTGCAACACTACATCACTACATGTACTTCCACTTGCCTCAACAGCACACAAAGGACTAGGGTTGATCATCCGTTCAAAATTTGTCATTAAAACTGAACAAATCAAATTGATATAAAATCGAATTATTGGAAGTTGACTATTTCTTCGTTAACAATCGACTGTTAATTGCTCTCTTTCATTACCAGTCGGCTGTTACGTAACAGTCGATACGTCAATCGATTGTTGAATTTACTGTTTTGTGGACGTCAATTAATTGCATCACTCAACTATTAAATTTACTATCAACGGCTGACTGATTTTCTTCGATTGGTTTTAACAGTCATGATTTTATGATTACACGGTTTAGGGATTTTTTTTATTATAAACCTAGACTAGCAGTCTATTGATACACTAAACCGGTTTGATTTAATAAATTTAATTTAATTTTTAATTTTAAAATTGAGATTGAACCAAATAAATTGAAGTTTTTAAAAATATAAAATTTCAAATTAATAGAATCGAATTTTTGAATATAAATAATTTGATTAGTTATTTCAATTTAATTGAGATTTTGTTTGCCCTAGATAAGAGCACTCTTAGAGTTATCAAAAAAAAAAATATCTACAAAAAATCATGGCACACATGCAAATTGTGTTAGAATGGTTTTCCTTCCTTTCAATAAACACTTCCATAGTGGCAAGTTATGGTTTGGTATATAATGGAAATCAAAATTTTAATAGTTGAATCAAATTGGCGTAGTATAGTAGAAGGAAGAGATCAGAAATGCGAAGAAAGTTTAAAATTTGAGGATTATTAAAAAAACATTAATTTCAAAAGATCCTTCATCTGAATGAATTAACATCTCCTTTTGGGCTTTATAATGCTTTAATATCAGAGTGAAGAGGAAAAGATGAAACTTTAATCTCACATCACTATGTGAAGGTTTTTTTTTAAAAAAAAAAATACTCCATAAACATTTAATCTCAAATCAACAATGTCTTTATATATATGCAATTGTCATCTATCTTATATTTGTGTGCTAATTAAAGTTATTTAACCTGCTTGGAGCCAGCCTAGTTCACCCTTAAAACTTATCTCTTGATGTTGGGCCATCCATCAACATTTATTTATGTTTTTCAAATTTATCTTGATGGCCTACGAAATTTTTATCGAACCAAATCAATCATCTTCAGAAGTAGTCTTTTCAAAATAGTATATTCGAAAGTCTTGATATCTGAATTATAAAAAAAATAGAAGATTTAATTAAAATTCTCAAGTAAAACCAATAATGCAGTGGGAATAGTTGAATAAGAGCAATATGGATAAAGATTCAGATGAAATTGAAAATGAAAATACCAAGTGAATAAAAATTTAGTTAAATTAAATAAACGGACTGAATTTTAAAATTTAATTTGAGTTATTTAAAATTTTAATTTTTTTTTAAAAAATAGTTAAGTCAGTTGATTTGGTTTAGTGTTGATTTTTAATTTTTTTTATTTGATTAAATTAAATAGATCGAATTAATTAAATTTTTAGATAAAATTGAATTTTAAGATAATGTTTTATTAAATTTTATTTAAAAAATAAATTTTTTAATAAATTTAATTAATTCGGACAAAATCAAATTAATTAATATTTTATTAATTTAATTTATTTGATACTTTTTAATTCAATCGGTTCAAGGTATTAATTTTAGCTGAATACATATTCGTACGCTTATAATAGTTCGGTGACGTTGAAGCAATTAAACAATTGACCACCAAATATTAAATTATCATCGATATTAGAGGAATTTGACGCGTTCGAGCATAAATTTTTTTCATGTCTTAACTCGGTATTAGGAGGCGAGCAAAGCGCATTTTGCCACATGATCGATATTAGGGGTTCCTTCGGAGCGATGTGATGATTAAGGTGTAGAATGTTGTCATATGAGGTTTAAATGTCGAAACTCGGTACGTCCGAGTATATACCTCTTCCATGTCTTGATCAGTTGCACTAATGGCTAATAGTCACCCATAATTTACCTCCTCCGTGTTGGCTTAGGGACGGACTGACAGAGACACTGAGGTGAGTGAATCGCCTTTATGTCACATGATCGATATTAGAGAAAACGATGAACCCAGTTAGTCTCATTGACTAGTTCTGGGGTAGTCTGTTTGGCTTTACAGAAGTTTTCCGCCAGCCACCAAGGCTAAATCAAGAAGCACTCACTGGGGACAACCAGAAGCTCAACATCTCTTAACTCCGAGTTATATTTAGAGTAAAAATTTCTACAAATACATCGTAACTAAGATTCAAATAATATTAGAGAAGCTCAAGGTCAGGTGATATGATTAGTCCTTACAGAGAGATATTTAAAGTTTGACCCAGTTTGTATTATTGTAAAATAATTTTTAATAAGTAGCGGATAAAAAAACTTACTATTATGATAAATTTGTATATATGCTTTTTTATTTACTTTAACGGGTAGATAGAAATTTTGTTTTTAATCGAACATGTAGTGTATGAATTCGACATTATTAATCATGAGCGATATTAAAGAAGGGTTAGGTTGATTTGACATGAAAAATAAAATAAATGTTATATAATTTTTTTAAAAATAAATTTTGATTTAAGTATGATAAAAGAATAAATAAAAATCCAAGTCACGCCGAAGTGCATGCACCTATTTGAACCTCTCCCCCTCCATGGGAACCGTGGGCCATGTCTCATTAATTCCATTAATTGCTCCCCGTGACCACGTCGGGGGTGGTGGTGGCCGCCGCAGTGCGGTGGCGGTGGAATTGGACCAAGCATGGGAGGGAGACACCAGCGCCTGAGGATCAACTTAAAAATATTTTTATCTAATTAATTATTTCAGTGCGTGGGAACATTCAACACTTCCTATTGTCTCTCAATCTTGTCTCCCATAGGGGTAAAGTACAAATATAATAATAACTAAGGGTTTTTATTGTCATGTCCTTGTGAAAAAGTAATACATCTATTATAAAGTAAGTAAGAGATTAATTTTTAATAGATATATATTTAAAAAAAAAAAAAAAAATTCTTCCATTCTCTCACCATTTAGCTTGTTATAAGTTGATTTTATGATTTTATTCATATAACTTAGCAACACATTACGAGATACATTGAGATGAAATCATCTTTTACTATAACTAAGAGTTTTTATTACAAGATGCATTTTTTTTATCAAATCGTAAAAAAAACGTCTTATATTATTTTTTCATAAAAGTGTATCAGTATAATTATCTAACTACTCTTTCGCTATATAATTATAGTTTATTCATATTATGATCTTTCTCTCATTTTTTTAGTCTAAATCAATATTGATACGTTGTAATAGTTACGAAATCGACGCTTTGTAGTAACTACGAAATCGACACTTTGTAGTAACTATGAAATTGTTGTAGCAATTAAGTTATCACATAGTTATAACAGTTATAATTTTGTAACTGTTATATTATGAAAAATAAAATTAAAACTAAAATTATTCAGAACCTTTAAAAAGAATTTAAAAAATATATTTTGTAGAAACCTGAATAAGCTTCGATTTGATACATTATATGTCTCGTAATTCAATTTGAGTACAAAATTATAACCTCTCAAAGTTTAAGATTTATAACATTTACATTGTACTAGCATGAAACTATAACTATTACAACTGTGTAGCAGCTACAAATCATAGCTGATATAATTATATAGCGACTTAGTTGTAATATATATGAAATCGCATTTGCTATAATTGTATAGCGATTAAGAAATCGTAATTGTTACAATTGTGTAGTAGTTATACATTTTTAACGGCTATAATGTGTCAATTTAGATGGAAAAAAGATTAAAAATAATAATAATAATATGAATAAGTTGCTAATGGAATAGAACAAGATAGTTGATAAAAAAAATCAAAATAGAGCATGATTCAAGAACAAAGAGACGCCCCTTTTTATCATCTTCAAGTTTTTAAAATAAAATATTTTAAATCATCATGGACTAGTTTTCATGACATATCTCTTACTTCAAACCTTTGAATGTTTTCACATATTTTTCAATTTAAAACACTTTCTCATTGGTGATTTTAGAAATAAAAATACATATTTGATTGATAGGCAGTCCATCTGGGCCTTTGTCAGGCGCTATTTAAGTTTATTTTAATTTGGGCTCTATTTGAGGTACAAAAAAGCTTCTTAATATATATCCATCTTCATATTTGGTTGAAAGAGTTTTAATTATAATATTGTGAATTGATTGATGACTAATTCTAATTATGTATTAATAAATCATTTGCATTAAATTTGCTAACTATAAAGAAAGAAGGAGATGACAAATTTGACTTAAAGCATTGAGGAACTTCAAAGAAAAGTAAGCAATCACATTAATTAACTAAAATAAAATGCTCAATTTTGACCTCCAATATTGTCCTCTACACCACATGAACTTTCTAGAATTTTCTAGAATGGCACGTTAAGAATTCCAAATGTACTAGACACAAAAACTATAAGTGATTAAATTAAAAAAATTCTAATTTGACTTTTAGTTTAACTTAGTATGAAGGTTGAGGGCAAGGTTTTTCTCTAATTAATGAGATTATCTTTTCAAATATGAACCCAAGTGTTTAACATAGGATCGATGGGTAAACTCCAACTCGCGCAAGCTAGCGTGCTTCGACTCTGTCGTCCAACCAAGTGTTGCTTGATACCACTTAACGGTCGATCATGAAGATCACTCAACATCTTCATGAGGTTCCCTCAATCTACCCACACATATGACCAATTTGATAGTGCAACTGATCGCGCTCATGAAAAATGCTAATCGACCATGCATTGAACATTGGATGATGAACCCCATAGAAAACCAAGCTACACTCCCACATTTGAATTCTCAAAGCCTTTTTGTCTCTCCCACTTGATCGTCAAAATGTTCTCACCGAGCACATTATCGAGACTTTGAAGTCCTCGATCCATAATTTTGGAGCAAACCATGAAACCAACTCAAACTAACCTCCGATCTCGAATAACCGAGGGCACTTCATATGACACAAACACCACATGGAATACATGAAACTAGACTTCTCTCTAGAAAGTTCTCTCTCAAACAAGTAAACTATAGTTTCTTTTTTGTATTCTTAACAAAGAAGGATGGTGTCTAACAAAGATTTGAATTAATTTGATAAGCAAAGACTTGACTGAAAGGTCCCATTTTGTTCATACAGAAGCAGCCAACAAATATAGATAGAAACATGTAGAGTTTGGAATTAGATGCAGCATTTCAAGTTTGTTGTTTACTCTTTTGTTCTTTTCCACTTTGACTTGGTTGTGTTAGTTTTTTATTGCTTTTCATATCAGCAATGTGGCAAGCATGGAGAAAGATAACGTTAATTAGTAAAAAATAATTTAATTATTTACACCATTAGTCATTATATAAATCTCATGCAGAGTTGAACAAAGTTATGCAGTAGATTCAAAACAAGTGTATCAAATATAACTTTACAAGAATGATGATATGGTTTCAGTAAGTGTAATCTGTAAGACAATAAGGTTCTGATTATAATTCATTTTTTTAAAAAAAAAATATTATCAAAGTTTCTACTGATTTAAAGTCACTTTCTTGCTTAAAATGTTTTTAAGAATATAAATCTTTGTTTTTTTTTTCTGAGCAAGAATATATTTCTCTAAAGAACAATGCTTAATGCATCAGGAAGAACTTGAGAATTCTTTTCTAAAAGGTGCCTTCATCATCTTCTTGTTCAGTACAACCCTAAAATTACCAGAGAAAACCTAGGGACAGGTAAAATGCTCTTCATAAATGAAACCCTGCACCACTTCCTCCAATTTCTCAAGCTTGGGACCCATCACTGGTGTGATCAATGTGAGAAAGGTACTGCTTCTTGTGACACAGTACCTTGATCAATTTCGCTACAATTGATATAGTCACCTCTGCAGTTTGTTTTCATCCTCATCATCATCACAGCATTCTTAATGGCACAATTTTTAGGTACAAGTGTTCATCAAGTCAAATGGAACATCAGATTTTACTACTTATTTAATCTCTCTAAACAATGATTCTGCCAGCAAACAGGTTCAATAAATGAAAAACTGACACAATGGTGTCAGGTTTATGAGGAAGAGTGATGAAGAGTTGCTTTAAAGAATTTACCAAGAGTTGCATCATCTAGCAGACAATTTTCCTAGAGTTTACTTGGGTTTTAAACCATTCCATACCAACCTACCATGCTTCAGAACAAAACAAGAAGCTTTGGGATCTATCTAACGCTGGCACTGAAACAGCTGATTAAGATCCACCACCAATAGGCAAGTTAGAATGAGAAACAATTATTTCTGGTATATTTTTCATCTAGCACTCATGAAGAAGATGAACAAAGTCCAACCAAATGATTTCTGTCCTTGCAATCAGAAGCCACAGGTGGGTTGTCCATTACCCAGAGTAGCTATACACGCATGGGTGGTTTTGATATGGAAAATATACGAAAATATTTCTAAAGAAACAGAAAGTAGTTGCAAGCTCAAGCAAATTAAGTTCTTTCCTTTTTTTTCTGAAGGCAAAGATTGGACTTTTAGAGGATTCATAGAGTGAGCGAGCAAGCATTTGATCAATGATGTAACTTTCGGTAATTTTTCACTTGTGATCATTCGCAATGACGATGAGAAGCGTGTAGTTTCGTGACCAAGTGATTTGCTGGTTGATTTGTGACCAAATCTAACATTAGGGTTCTTGATGCACTTGATCGCAATCTATTCATCGATAAAGAGGAAAATCAAAGGAGGAAGAGGAACATTTTTTGTATTACAAGCAGAGAAGAGTTAGAGACCCTAGCCAGTTGAGTGAGATCTAGGGCTAACCTCCTCCGGTAGATGCTGGTGGCTTCTGGGCGGCCCGGGGAGGAGGAGGGCGCGGCAGAGGGGGCATGTGACCTGGCCGACGTCGACCCACTTGTCGATGCAGGCCTTGTGGAAGACGTGTGCGCAGTTCCCGAGCTGGCGGACCTCGTGGCGGGGCTCGAGGGCGGCGAGGCAGACGGCGCAGAGGGGGGCGGCGTCGGATCGGAGGGTGGAGAAGCGGACGACGGGGAGGCGGGACTTGACGGCAGCCGGCGGAATGGGGGAATCGGAGAGGTAGATGGGGTAGCCGAAGGGATAGAAGCTGTCGGCAGTGGCGGAGGAGGAGGAGGCGAAGCCCAGGAAGAAGAGCGCGGCGGAGACTGCGAACCTTAGGCGTTCGAGCAGGTGGAGGACGATTGCGACGGGGCGGGGGAGAATCACCGTGTAGCAGACGGAGGGGAAGCCCATCGCCGGAGGAGCAGTCGGCGACGCAATGACGGCGATGGGGGTGGTGGTGGTGATTTTGTGTTGGGCGCCGATAATAAATAGAGCGTAGTGCTAAGTGGGACCGCACGGGTCCGGTCCGGTCCGCCTGACGAAATTTGCTTGGTTCGATTAAACCGACGCGTAACTAGAATTATAAAATTCACCCTTAAATTTCAACATTAATAAAATAAAATACTACAAAACTTGAACCTTTCTGAGGTTCTTCTATATGTCAATAATGAATCATTTACCAACATCAAATTTAAAAAATAAATAAAATATTATTCATGGCATTTATTAATAAAATATTAAAATAAAATATGAAATCGATGATTTAATGCGAGTTGGCTGCTTCAAATACAAAGTAAAGTATCCAATTCATCATCTCTCACCGAGTGTTGTTGGTTATTATTATTATCAGTAGTAGTAGGGGAGAAATTGCAAAATGCCCAATAAGTTTTAGAAGTTTCTAAAAATAGCGTCAAATTTTTAATATTTATCAAAACACCCTCCTACCTTTGTGGCTTTAGATCTAGTTGTTGTTTGTCCCTCCTGATCGATTGCAACGACGACACGTTTCCTATACAGTGATAGTCACGAGTAGTTTTGTTGTCTTCGTTGTGTTTTCAATCGTTGTCTGATGTCGAAAAGAGTTACGTATTTGCCACAAATTCGACTGTATTTTTTCATCTATTGTGATTTCGCCAAAATATTGTGACTCTTGCTCGTTGAATTCGAATCCCTCCATCATGTTGATGATAAGGTGGGCAATATGCACTATTAAGAATGATGGATAGGTTATTTGTGAGTCCTTTTGATTTATTCGTTAGTAGATAATTTGTATAACCCGACCGATCGCCCTAAGATTAATCGGCGCAAGTTGGATATATCATATCAATTAAAAAAATAGGCACAACTTCCGTGGAATAAAATCTTTTAATAGGCAGTTGACCTAAGAATGTTGGTATGATGAGTCATCCACTATGAGTGCTTCTTGATTTATCATAGCGACATGTGAAAAAATTTTATTAGACTGGACCGATCGTCCCAGAAATAGTTGGTGTAAATTGATTATCAAGTGTCAACTATAAAAAAGGTAGGCACAATATAATGGTAAGAGATAGGACGAACTCTCATTTAATGAGGATTTGATTTCCACACGTAGTGGCACTTCATATGCTTGTAGTATTTGAACTACTCATAATGTTGGACCGTTCACTATGAGCACTTTTAAATTTACTTTGATGGTTGGTGGAAAATTTTCATTAGATTGGATTAGTTACCTCAGGATTAGTTGGCATAAATGAGATACTTGATGAAAAAAAAAAATTGATAGAGGTGTCAATAAAATGGATACTAATTAACTCAAATTAATTTATTTTCCATTTTTATTCTAATTGAGGGGCCATTTTGAAGATTAAAAAAATTATAGAAGCTATTTTGAAAAATATCTAAATCTAAAAAAACATTTTTAACTGTAGCTAGAATATATAAAATACACGTCAAAATTTATTTTATTAGAAGCGGTAATTTTAAAATGCTCTGTACTTTTCCTAACTGTTTAAAAGGCGCTTTAAATATATTATTAAATATTTGATTTCAAATATTTTTATAAATCTAAAATAAACTTTTTAATATGACTATTTGATTTGAAATTAAATATTTGATATGAATATTTAATAAATAGCAATGGGGAGGTGGCATGGCTGGAAAAGTTAGGAAAAGTAATATTTGAATTAAATATAAACCTAAATAGCATTGCAAAATGTCTCACTTATCTCCTATATTTACTATTTAAAAATTATTTTTTATTTTCACTGATCAAATATTTTACGTACTTTAAATTTTCTTTTATAAAAATAGGTAGAATTTAATTAATAGCAATGGGGAGGTGCATGGCTGGATACGGCATCACTTTTAATGGAGATTGTGACATTTCATATTGTTTATCATAAACAAATGTAAGTAAATACCTAATCAATTAACGACTTCAAATGTGACATGAAATCTATGAGGCTCGCTCAATATCTCCTCATTCAATGTGGCCGTGACATTTTTATTCATACTTCTTTAATCACTAATTAATTGCATAAAAACACACTGAAAATAAAATAATAGGATCCTTAGTTATTGATTTGACATTATTTTTAATACAATTCTAAGAGTAAATTCTATTGTTATTATTATTATTAAAATATCTTATGAGCTAGATTCTTTCTTATATAAATATATAGTAAGTATTCTCCTATTGGAATGTCACCAACCTAATCATTCTTAATTAATTAATTAATAGTAATTATTTCCCATGATATATGACACCTAATTATACTATATAATACTCACCGCAACCGTGTTTAGCAGGCATGTTTGTCTCTTAATGAAGAGTCAAAATAGCTTAAAAGTCTAATAAATCGATCATTTTGCCATGTTTAACATGTACTTGTAGGCCGACGACTCAAACATGTTCACACAACACAATCTTATTTATATTGGGACATCAATATTCTTTTGGCCGAACGATTTTCGAGTCTTTGGATTAACCTAATTGAGTTAAAAATGTATTCAACTAGTTCAAACTTAAAAAATTGAAAGTCAAAAGTGCTAAATGGATCTAATTGACACGGCTTAATGTTTAATAATTCTCACACCGCGTGTATGTTATTGATCTTTAACTACTCGGTGACGACGAGATTACTTGCCCTAAAAGTGCAAGTTAGCTCAAGAAGCTAGTCGTAGATTAGAAAAAATCTAAGTTAAGACTTGGATAAAGTTTTGAGTAAAATAAATAACTACTTAATACTCCAATAGACAACAAATTTCTTCGCGGTGCGGCTAGTCTGT
>JBAMIB010000119.1:6881289-6891659 GCA_037177415.1 Kaempferia rotunda | reverse complement strand
CCAAAGAAAACTTAGCTGATCCTTTAACAAAAGGATTAACTAGAGATATAGTTGAAAGAACCTCCATTGAGATGGAGTTGAAATCCATGATATAAACCTTCAACAATGGAAACTTCAATCCAACGCTACCATATTGTATAGTCTTGGATTCAATGTAGTAAAAAGTGTATGGCTGTTGAGGATTTGGGTGGGGGGGTGAATAACGTCTCTTAAACACTTTTTTTTTAAAAAAAAATGAGTTTGCAACGGAAATAAAATAAAGAAAAATAAGACAAGAGATAAATTCTTTTTTACTTGATTCGGAGCCTTCGGCGACTCCTACTCCAAGGCCCGCAATCATCGACCGCACCTATTGGGCAATCTACTATATGATTAAATAATATTACATACTTAATACAAAGTGTAAGTAAACAAATATATCGATAATGAAATAGTACAAGAATAAGTATAGGTTGTTAGAGGCTTCAACGACGTCGTAGTAGCACAACTTGCACCAATATAGTAGAAGAGCAATAGAAAATCGAATAACAGAAGATTGTTTTTGGATTGGAGCTTAAGGGATTCTTTTATAGTTCTCATTCCATCGACTGATAATAGATTATGTCAACTAGACCTATCCATCAATGGATAAACTTATCCATTGACTGATCACTCTGTCCTTTATTATTTGTTGTGATCCGATCTATTGAATCACAAAAATCACTTTATTCCATCGATTGATTCACATGACTCATTGATTGAACCTCTGAATTTACTTTCCTACACTTTTATATGATCATTTTGCACTTTTCAACTTTTTTATCCATCGACTTATCCACCTGATCCATCGACTGAATCTCTAAATTTTCTTTCCTATGCTTTGACCTAGCCAATTTTCACTTTCCAACTTTTATCCATAGACTGATCAAAGGGATCAGTCAATGGATCCTTTTAGTCGACTAATAAAATTAAAATATCTGAATCATAGATCTCTGAGTTCTTCACGCTTTGCCTCTGACGGATCCTGATTCCAAGTTCTGAGTAAAAAGTTGTAACCCTTTAAAATTCAAAGGGTCATATGATCCTACAAAACAGAATTAGCACAATAGATAGTAATGATGCATGAATATGACAGTTAGGATTGTCTTGATCTCAACTTAGAAATCTCTGTTGGTTTCTTTAGTTAGATCAATAACTAAGGTTTGTCCCAAATGGACACGACCTCACTTCACTACCTCCAGTAGTTTACCTTAACTTACCTACCAAACATCGGGTCTTTCATACTTGTTTGGACTTTCTCTGCTAAATATCTGATCACCTCATCTACTAAGACTTTTCCTGCAATATTACATTAGTACAACAAAAATAGCAATGCAAACATATACTTAGGTTTACCAAAAACCGTTGGCCCGATCGCCCGCGCTCAGTCGACCGGAAACCATTCGGTCAAACATATTTGGAGTTCACTCCTTCAAGACTTATCACTACCTAAGGTTACCTCTTTCTATGGATTTCCACTGTCTAGTTTCACTCACTATGACTTTCCACTATCTAGTTTCACTCGCTAGGACTTTCTACTGCCTAGCTTCACTCACTAGGACTTTAATTTTACTTGGAGTTCACTCATCCAAGAGACTTCTCATTTCCCTTGAAGTTATTCGATAGACTACTCACCTAACTAGGTCAACCTTAATCTCGTATCAATTAAATATATTGTTAAATAAACATCAAAACCCTATAGGTCGATTGTACCAACAAGAAGTATATTGGACAAAGGTTGAAACACTATATCAAAGATAAGCATTTAAATTCCTACTAGTAAAGTGAGGATGAACCTAATGATTCTTAATAAGTCTAAAAAAAATGCTAGGTGCATTTGAAAACTTACCTATATGTATATAGGATTTAATTATCCACGAAAATTTTGTATTTAAACTTTGACACATCTATGAAATGATTGTAGATTATACAAATTGTATGCTATTTACTATTTACAACAATTGGAAAAAGTGAATTTATATATGATGATTTATGTGGTTTGTTATATAAACCTTTGATTAAAGCTTAACTACCAAAATGGTTTACAAATTTATAAGAAAATATTACTAAGATAATAGTTCAATCGAAAGATATCATTATTGATGCATAAATTATCAAGATGTGTTTTTTAATACATAAATAAAGTATTTTTCAATTATTGAAAATGACAGGAGATTGTTGAATATTTTAAATAAATGAAAAAAAAAGACTTGAAAGAAAAGTCAGAGCTTTTGAGAAAAGTCACACCTTTTTTTAAAAAAAGTCACAACTTTTAGTTATTTCAATGTGCATGGTTGTTTATAAAGAGGCTAAGTTTGATAGAAAATAAACACACCTTCTTGATCCCCTTTCTTTTGTTTTCTGAATTGTCTTACTGAGTGCAAAGTAAAGACAATTAGTTTCATCTAATCCTAAAAGATATTTAGTGTTTATGTTTCATAATTTATAGACGAAATAAAATCTTAAAGAAAATATTTAAAGTATGATTTATAAAAATTCAATTAATATATTTATTTTGAAAGCTTTCAAGATTAATTTTATTCTTAAGCACTCACATCATATTACATCAATAGAAAATCCACAAGTACGTTATCCTACCACTGAGTATTAGTCAAGATTTTATCTTCACCAGTGAATTGTTCTTCTGTCATAGAGGAAATAGTGCTACTGAGTATTAGTCAAGATTTTGTTTTCTGTCGTAGAGGAAATAGTGCTACTGAGTATTAGTCAAGATTTTATCTTCACCAGTGAATTGTTCTTCTGTCGTAGAGGAAATAGTGATTTTGTCTTCGCCAGTGAATTGTTCTTCTGTCGTAGAGGAAATAGTGCATGGCCTGAAAGTCAAACTCCTGTCATAAGTATATCATTTGAATTTTGCAGTAGATGAATTGTTCTTTTATGCTATTTACCTTTTTTTTTTAAATATACATTCCCTAAACATGAATTGATTTTTTTTTTTTTTAGTATTTACCATTTTATATCAAACTATGATTGATTATTTCCTACGGACACATATCTTCGAGAAAAAAAATTCCTTTCACCTCGTAACTAATTTGATAGTTGATTATAAATTGACCCTATGATTTATCTTCTTTCATATAATCAAAGCGCCCGAAGCTATGGTGTAGTGATAAAAGTGCTTAGTTATCTCCCAGGCATCTACAGTTCAATTACCAGTTATGACACATTTGGAAGGATTTTTACCCCAATAAGACTTACAACTCTGGAGTTGCCGGTCCGGCTCTACGGAAGTTTCCCAACGGCCACCAGGGTAAATTGGAAAGCAATCGCGATGGATGGCCCAGAAACCCAACATCCCTTAGTTGCGAAATCTCATTTAGAGAATCGAATCCTAGACACCTAGGAGACAATTAAACGTCCTTATCGCTGTACCATAACTCCAGGGGCTGAAAGTAAACTATCTAGAACATTAGAATGATCACTTGTTGCTACAATGGTTATCTTAATGTTTCCAAATATTAATTTACATGGTCTAAGGTACTTAAAACGGTAATGGAATTGTTAACTGTGAGCAACCCTCATCTCATCCATGGGAAAAGAGCCGCACAAGTCGTGTCAATAAGATATATATTTATGAATGATAACTTCAAAATTGAAGGACATCCTTTTTCTGCTTTTCTTAATTTCACGAAAAGGATGAATTGAAAAAGATCATAAACAAACTGTTCCAGAATTACAAAAGAATTAAACATAATGTTTAATGTATTAACAAAATTTGTTGCTTAGTGATCGAATAAACAGGAACACACTATAAGAGAGATATCTAACTAAAAACTGGTGCAGTGTATCATCAAATAGCCACCTCTTAACCCTAATCATCAAAATACTTCCGGGTCATTCCAGTTGCTCCAACATTCATCTGGTTTTTCAATCATCTGGTTGCAAAATGTGAGTGGATTTCGTGAAGGAATGATCCAACAACCTCATGTCAGGAGCAGACACCACACCAAAAAATGACATCCAAGTTGATAAATCATATAGCGGTGTAATTGGAGAATAATTGAATCAGATTATCAAGAGTTTCGGGATAAAATTTCCTTGCAAACAAATAGCAAGGTCTCTTCATTCCGTTCCACATACAAGGTTTTAAAGTCGCCACTTTCTGCAAGAAAAGGATGACAAGTACCATTACTGAAGCCCAGTTAAACAGCAGAATTCACTTTATCATGTCATGTAGAATCAATCATCAGATTCCCTTGTAAATATGGTCGCCACATGAATTTTCTGAACATAAGCACATCAAATATGCAAGAAATTCAGTTACTGTTGTGTTTATCTCATAGGTTCCGTACTTGAAACGTCTATATTGGTATGAAGTGTCTTAGTTTTACCACCAAAGATGTAAAAATATTTATCACAAATTTATTGACTAAAGCAATCACACAAAGAGCAAATGTTATGTGCCTGTGATGTTGCTCACAGCTTTGTACGAACCTAAGCAGAAAACTAACGGAACCAGAGGATGGATCATTCTAAAAGAAATACAAGTGGATTACCTTCTCATCGCTGGTGACATGGAAACTCTCATCAATTGACTGTCAAGAACCATATCAACCAATGAGAACTAGAGGCATTAGGACAGTTTGGATCATAATTTTTCAAGAAAGAATGCTTACTGTTATATTCTTCAGGCGTTCATAACTTACATCCTGAGCTCGGTATGCTTTTGGATGCCACTTTCCTTCAGACCAATCAACATGTGTCACGGACCAATTGGCAATCCCAGTAGGATCTACCATCTGCAGGATTTATCCAATTGGTTAGTGATGACCAAATATCAAGATAGTTGTTATCCAGGAAAAGTATGCCACAAGATGTTCTTATCTGCATACATTGAATAGAGTTGGCAGATAATGTTCATCGGCATAGCAGTTACGACCATCAAAACCTGGCTGAGAGGTAAAAAAAGGAAAGAAATCAGTATATTTTAGTGTTTGACCAATCTAGCCTAGCAAATACTCAATATCATGGCTCAGCCATTATTGCATTCCCTTGATATTCCTATCATGTAGACTTAAAACAACTTTTGATTTTTCTTAAAATTATTTAGTAATCAGTGCAACAATACTACATAGAGACATCAAAGAGGAGAAACTCAAATAAAAGTCAAATTGAGATTTTTGTTCTGTAGATTCATAAAAGTGAATCTAGCTATAATTTGTGCAGCTTTTTACATCTGATATACAGTAAATAAATCATTACTATTTAATAATAACAATAATACATGTTAGACAAAGAAGTATATTTGATCTTACTCCGATTTCATTTTTACGTCAGTTAACCTATTTTCAGCTATTCACTGGTAGAAAACCACACTAAGAAGAACAACTATTTTATTACCTTGCAATAAAGCTTGAATTTTGTATAGTAGAGACTGTCTGCCAGTACAATTAAGGCATGTTGGCGCTTCATTGTGAACCACTGCATTGCAGAAAAGGATCAACCAATGCTTTAGGAAATGATAAGCTATAAGCTTATGTTTTCAGTATAGGGGGAAAAAAGAAAAACCGCAGATGTCATATAAGACAAGGATTTTGCCTTCTTTTGCTGCAGCAACAGCATAAAAAAATTCTGCTGGGAATTTTAGGAAAACTGTACCTGAGAACCCTTTCTGAAGTCTCCCTCTTCAATCTCAGGTAACATATGCTCAGTATACCTTGCATTTCCATGAGGCCCAGGATCCCAGAAACTAAGAACAATCGAACAAAAGAGATAGCAACAAAATTGTTAATAAGCACATCAAGTCAAATTTTTAAGAAACATATTATCAAAAAATGTTCGGTAAAGTTGCCAGATTTGGTAACCATCTTCAGAATACAATAAACAAAACCCATTGTTGAGGAGAAACAGAATAAGATGGTTGTACCTGTCAATGAAACTGACATTTGTTGCCATCAGATAGTTGTAGACATAGTCAAAGTTATGAAGAGGAACACAACTGTCATATTGGCAACATGGTTGGTCATCATCTTGGTGTAATAAAGAGGCCAACTGATCTTTGACAATCAGTAAATGAATACCTGTCAGAAAGCAACACAAAGTGTTGATTATCAGGGTCTTGGAGTGCATTTGTCAGAAGTCGTCTCTCCGCATCAACCATAGAAATTTTCCCCCAGACAACCTACATGCAGAAACATCTTGTTTGAGGAAAATTAGTAACATTCATGCATGTTTCCTTGAAGGGATGAACATGGGAGAGAAGGAGAGATGGAGGATAGAGATTGAAGAGAAAGAGAAAATGTGTTCTTCTACTTTGCATCAATGCAGTAAATGAATAAGAATAAAACTAAAATTTCATACAGTGCCTTTGTACAACCACACCAACAATGCTAGAGACTTTGATGATAACGTAGTTGCAAAACTACTAAGTCGCTCATTTCACCAGCCCCAATTCCTGCATGCCACCTTTTCACCTCTTCATGAAGGATTAGGTATAGCTTGTCGAAAGATTAGATTGGGCAAAAGGAAGTAAAGCCTTAAATTGTGTCTCGTGGTGCATGAGTCAAAAGGGAGAGATTATGGAGAAAGGGGAGGAAGCTGTGGAGTGGCCAGAAAGGAAGATAGAAAGAAGGGATGAAGGAGAAACTATGGAGGGTGGATGGTACATGTGCTATCACTAATTATACTTAATGGCCCATCTACTAACGAATGAGAGGGATAATTTTTGTATGGCCAAATTACTATTTTATCTTTAAAAGTTATCAAAATTATCCAAGATATCGTACCTGCAAGGTTACAAGAATTTTATTTTCTTTACTTGCCATCTAAACCCAAAATTTTAAAAAGGAAATAAAAGATCTGAAACATTTTTTGCTAGCTGATTTTTAGGATTTCAATCATTTCAATTTTCAATTTTTTAATTTTTTTAATTAAAATTAAGTAAAGTATATAATATAAGTTGTAGTTATATGGATGAAGAAAGGCATCCCTATGTTTCTTGGGGCATTGTCTCATTTAAGTGTGTTTTCTGAAAAATAAAAAATAATTAAAAAAATATGAAGTATTTTTTTTTTTGTCCTAGCTCTCTTCAATCTTTAATCCTTTCAGTCACCCCGGGGCAAGATGTCATGGATAGACCCTCCAATGATAGATCAGGAAATTAGAGTTTGAAACTCAGCTGCGATGTATTATTGAGAATTTCTTTCCTAGGTAGCGAACGTGAGAATGCTGGTCACATCAGGTTCGATGTTACATGACCTGGTTAACTATTTTTTAAATCCTTTCCGTCTTCAAACAATTTTATTGATTTTAAAGTGAACTATAAAATTTTAAATGATAAATAAATGGAGGGAGAAAATCATCCATATTTCATGTGTTGTCAATTTTAAATACAAATTTCTAGTGTTATGTCATTTATACAACTAATTTAGGTTCATACGAGGGTGATGTAAGATTACAAGAAAATCCGACCCAACTAGAGAGATTCAAATTATGAAAAAAAAAATTCATTGTATTATCTGATACTAAAAATCAAGAAACAAAAGAAAAAAAAATCTAAAACTTGATTTTGTCAACTCAGTTCATATTTTTAATTCTTTCAAATTGCATATATTTTTTAATTCAAAGTTACTCTAATTTCTTTCTTTTGTATTTCTTCTTTCCAAATAGACATATTTTAGTATCTTTTTTTTTCTCTTCCCTACCCTCCATTTTTGCTCTTCCTTCCCCTTTCCTTCCATAAGTAGATGGGATAGGCATCAAGTATACGTGAGTATAATGTATCCGGAGTTGTATGTGTTTGTTACCCATTGTTGAGATGAGTCAATGAAGTTGATGCAATATGTACAACATTGTACATATATAACAATTGGAGAGAGACAAAGGTCTGGAAAAACAAGATTAAAGGTTGCATGTATACTAAGGAGAACAGGCTGAAAACATTTACTCAAATGCTGACATGTAATTGCAAGATATTGCACATGAACTATAGATACAGCACGTAATTGGTTATTTAAGATCTTCACATGCATTTCCATTGTTCTTCATAAAGGTTTGACCATGTTTACGCTTAACTAGTACCAAAAAACAGTTCAGTCATCACAACTTGGTACCATACTGTGTGATGATATTGTACAGTAGAAACATACATGGAATTAAAAAAAATCCTGTTCCATTGTATTTTGTTCAATACTTTTTCCATTTCATCATGCAAGTGTAGAACATTTGAAGCATGTATTAATCTATAAGAAAACAGATTCTCAAATTACCTTTTCACTTCGAATATCTCGTCCCACAAATATAGGACTCACATGGACTGGTTTTTCACGTGATGCATGTACATAGATGGAGAATCTCCCCTTGTGACCCTGTAAATACAAATTTAGTTCCACTTCAAACTATAAGGCGTCAAGAAGTCCAGCCTTGCACAGCTTACATGGAAATGACTACGTAGCATCATTTCTAAATTAATGTAACATAAAGTCCATGCCCAACTTTTGTATCATTAAGATTGTTGGCACTATTATCAATGACAATAATTGGTCAAGCAGTTGACCATGTACAAAGTGATTGGTATACCTTGATCAAATAAAGCTAGTGGCCAATCCAGATATTCATGTAGTCCATAATTGTACATGATAATATTGCAGAGAAATGGAATAAGTTGGGTACACACATTTTTATTAATTTCTGAATGAGGCTAAATTCTGCTCAAGTAAATGTAGAGAGTGTCATGCACAGGACTAAGTAATGTTACAAGATACTAAGATGATATTGTAGCATCAAGATGCTCGTATGCAAATATAAAGATGAAGTGAAATCTATTCTATTAAGATTAGCAATGAGTTAGAGAAACCATGAATCTTTGTGTGTTCATTTCTTTTTTAGGCAGAGAACACTCCTAAAATCACGATGACACAAAACATGAGAGCAGTTACAAGAAAGTCTGAAAATACATTAGACATTGTCAAGTGATAAAAATATAAAGATATCATCCACTCCTTTTGAAGTATGCCTGTTCCTCGACCCTTTATATGTTCTGTTTCACCGCAGGGTAAGCAAGGGCAAGGGTAAGTGCAGGAATCTTTACTGAAAGTTGTATTCCGTGGTATATATTTGATTCGAAAGCATTAGTTTTAATTAAAAAGATGTATCTTACACTATTGAATGCCCGAAACTAGATCTTTTAGGAAAGCTATCCACTCAAAGGAGTAAAGCAAGTTGGCAAAAAGAAGTTTACATGAGCACTTAAACATACAATTTTACCATGTCATGCCCTTACATATTCTCATTCTAGACAAAATAAAGTACACAATTATTAACTATAGAGATAATTATAATTTGTTATAATACAATTAAGATTTTTAAATTTCCAATTATGCAAGTACTATAAAAACTATAATGGTCTTGTGGCATCATTAAACAGATGCACTGACAGATGAATAAGCAATACCATATTCAATTCTGAAAGACAGAAACATGGTGAGCCATATCTCAAATATTTGAATAATCATATGTCAAAGTCTACTGGAGCACCTGGAAAGTCCACCAAACTGTGCTATGTTTAACTAAAATTCATTGTCATCTCAAAGAAAATTTAAGTCACAATTGTTGAGAATCGTGGACCGGCTAGAAGGGGAGTTGAATAGCGTCACCCTAAATCATTAACCTCCTACCCTTATTAGTGCACAACGGAAATACAAAACACAATGTAGAAAGCTAAACTAAGTATGAGACAAGAAAACAAACCAAGATAACACGTTCATGTATCGTGGTTCGGATATAGCTTACTCCTACTCGACGGTTGTCCGTAAGGTGGACGATCCCCGCAATCCTTTGGTGAATCAAGCCCCGGAAAACTCCGGCTATCTCATGCTTCTTGTCGGTGGAGAAACCTCTACCAAGAACACTTGAGAGTACTGGGCTAGGAGACTACTTAATAGAGTTAAACATCACTAATTTCGTCAACCTTAACCAAGCTCCCAAGGCTTGGTTATATAGGCCACCAGCTAAAACCCTAAGCTACTTTTCCGCCTATCAGTCGACTATTAAGTATAAAAGTCGACTGGTCCCTCGTGGAATTCGATCGTTACAGCTCAACGGCTCGATACTAGTCTACTAGCCAGTCGACTGCTCCACGTGGGTTGAGCGAACAGAAACATTCTATTCACTCTCAGTCAACTGCCCAGTCGACTGACCACCACCAATCTACTAGTACATTCATCAGTCGACTGGTACATTCACCAGTCGACTAATACCCGAGTACAATCACTCTGCACTCGTCCTTACCCACACAAACTCGACCTCGCCTTCAAGTCATCTTCTCTTAGCCTCACGTCCGGATGTCTCTCCATCCTTTACTCATCGCCTCCAAGATGCTTTCCACGGTCTCG
>JBAMIB010000119.1:6827508-6840512 GCA_037177415.1 Kaempferia rotunda | reverse complement strand
CGGACTAACTTGAGCGTCGGAGTACCAAACACGGGGCGGCGATCCCTGTTTGGTGGCTGACGTTTGTCGGATCGGCTCACTGTGTGTAGGTTGCGAGAAGAGACGCCGGTCGGATCATCCCGCCCGGAACCCAACCGAGTCGAGCCCGCGAGATCTGGCAAGAAGACGCCGGTCGGAAATAACCCGACCGGACCAAAGTTCGTCTACGTCGACACCCTCTCCAAATCCAACCTGTGAAGATTTGAACCCGGTTCCACCCGCTCTTCGATCAGACAGGATCAATGATCATGTTTTGTATTGTCTCTAATATACACTCTGTAAGTCGACACTTTACACTAAGATAACTGATCATTTTGCTTGCTTAATGTAATTAATCATTGTAACACCTAAGATTTTAGATTGATTTGAAGAAGCTTGTACATATCATATTGTAACAAATATTTATACTTTAGCAGTCATAAGTAAGATGTGCATGTAAGCTAACAAATTTCAAGGTTTTCAATGCATTTTATCTCTATTTTGGCATATAATTATTATTTGCTAGAACACAATTTTTCTTGATAAATATGATTGCAAGTTCTTCTAAGTAACTAAAGATGTTACTAGATGATGATGGCCATTTTGAAGCAGCTATGTAAAACTTTTGCAGAAGATTAATCTGGAACGATAACTAGTACTTAGGAATCAAAATTTCTAGTTTGTCACATTTTACTATACCAACACGTCAAAAAAAGTATATCGGCAAACTTTAAATTGATACTCATCATCAATAATATGCGCGTAGCTTTTAGTATTGATTTTTAAGAAATCTTATGCTTCATTAAAAAGCAAACGCCATCAGAATTGTTACAACAAGTCTGTAGATAAGCTGCAGAAAATAAGACGAGCAACTTCCTATAACATATAATATGGCATTACTCGTAAGAAGTTCATCGAAGATCCCCTATTACACAACCAGTTACAATATTGGACTAACAAAATGAATCGCTACACTTGCAGCAAGAAGAATTTCGCAGCATTACGTTCGGAATACTCTTAAGGGTAAAGTCAGCATTGCCAACTGTATAAAAAAACTTCATTCAATATTCAATAAACTGATACAACCTTGAACAAATAGCTATTTATAACGCTCACCCATGGCATTGGAGTTCTAAGGTCAGACTTTGGATATAGCTTGGATAGTTGACACTGGAAGCTGATGATAATGGAGACCTGGAACTCAATTGAAAATAACCTGCACATAGTATTAAATAAATTCCTGTGTGAGCATTTGATATACTTGACTTTCCAGTCATTATTAAGAAAATAAAAAAGACAACTAAACGACAAATCACACTTTTGTACCCTTAATAGTTCAAGGGGTGAATGATCAATAGTTGACCAAAAACATGATCATTTGTTACCTTGATGTACACTAGAATACAGGAGAACAAGTGTATTTGTATGAACAAGTGTACCATTCAAAGGTATCAAAGCAAAAATAATTGGAAAAAAAAAAAAATCATACCCAGCTGACAAAGTAGGGCACACCAGCAAGCGAGGAATTAAGACATAGATGGGTAAAGTAACCAAGTGACAAATATCTCCATCTGCTATCTGACATACAACAGATGTTTTCATCCTCAGAAGTTACCATACACATTTCACAACATAGTTGCAGAAAATACCTGCGTAGTCTGGATAACTGATGTGTCGGTGATAATCTTCTCCCCTACAAGCATAGATTCAACTCGAAGTAACTGTACATCAATAGATTCTATAGGAACTGCAGATGTTTCCACAGTTAGGTCACCAGTTATTGTATCCTTCAAAGAACATTGGGTTAAAATTTTTCCTGTAATTTTAAAATGGCCTGTTCAAGAAAAATAGCATAGTGATCTAAGTATGTTACAATTGTCTTTGTTGGATGAAAATGACATCTACTAGATTCAAGAATTTAAAAGGTGTAGCCAAGTGGCATGGAATGTGACTAATCACCTTGTGCATGTGAGTTTGCCAAATTATATATATGTATATATATGCAATCATTCTAAAGGAATCATTTGACAATAATTATAATCATAAAATTATCACTAATTGTCAGCAGATCCTAATTACTGTATGCCTGACATAATACACAAAATACAAATGATCTTTATATTTGTAAGTTGCAACAATTACAAATTATAGTACGTTCATAAAAAAAATTATAAACTCTGATGGGTAAGAATGCTAATATTATTAAAGGATCATAATTGAATTCCTTATGATTATTGCAATCATCCTCATTCTATGTCTGAACCAAGTTAAATTAATTGTCTACTACCAAGAGGTTGGAGCTCCACAATTCAGATTGTACATTAACAGATCTGTTCAAGACCCAACCCACTTCAAGCCAAACTGCTCCTTCAAACCAGACAACCCAGAAGAGTATCAATCCCCAAGCTACCTTCAGGCTGATTCATAATCATGTTGACTGAGCCAAACTGTGCCACATTCGCCTTGACTAAAGCTTGATGACAGTTGTACTCATTTGGCCGTCCTAAATTGTGGTTCAAGACTCCAAGTCTCCAATCCATTTTGACACACAATTGGCAGAATTCTATAATTTGTTTTGAACTGACCATAACAAGATGTGACATAATAAATGAGTCTTGGAAACCCACTTAGAACAGTAGCAAATTCACTATTAAGAATGCTTTTAGATAATAACATGGAACAATTCCATTTTAAAAAAATTAAAATATATATAACTACAACATGAACAAATAAAAAGGAAAATTGACCGGTAAGCAGTTCAGGAAGCAGTTGGTGCTTTTGAGTGTCCTGAGTCATGTAATAGCGAGCAAATTCAGGTGGAGGAGGTGATGACAACAGATTCACTGAAAAAGAAACAGTTTACAAAGCAATCATATGTTTTAACCAGATAATAGGAAAGGTGATCAAATGCTAAATCTAGCACAAGATGTTAAGTTTTTACCTTTCTCATTTTCTACTATGAACTCCAATGTAGTGGACAATGATTTATGTAGGTAACCTCTCATTACATCTGCTGTTATAAGATACTATTTGGAAAAGAATCATAAATTAACAATCTCATAGATTGTGAATGGATGTTCAGTGAGGCAACAAGTGGTTATTCTGAATTGAATAAGCAGCTAGTAATTGAAAGTTAGAAAAATGTGTTATGATTGTGTACCTAACATGGTCATTATGTGCAAAATGCAAGCCCTGATAGTAAATATGTACCGCGCAACTGGTAATGCAAGTTCCATAGGTTTTTCTTTTAGATATAAATGTTCATGATGATACATCATCAAACAATTTTGTATATATATCATGCATCTTCCACTCTTGGCACACTAGATAGGGACAAAGAAGACATCAAGCAGGCAGTCCAAGGAAATGCTAACTATATAAGAAATCTAGAAAGAAGAAAGTCTGTCATGCTACCAAGAAAAGGAAATTACAAGGGACAAAAATGTTGGGTCCAAATGAAATTTAGATATCTCTACAGTGACATGATATTGTCCACTTTGGGTCTAAGCCCTCATGACTTTGCTCTTGGGCTCTACCCAGAAGATCTCGTACCAATGGATATCTTTCTCTTATAAACTCATGATCTTTCCCATGTGTTTTCAATGTGGGACTATGTTTGTAACCTTGCAACCCAACAATTCTCCCCTCAAACAAAGGACCACAGACCCTCTCAAGTCCGATTCTCGACCCACCAGGACTTCCTGCCCCCCGGTTCAACTGATCTAACTTCCTTGCCTAATCGCAACTAGGACTTCCTACCTGGTGTCTGGTCCTCTTGATTCGGACATGGGAGCCCTCAATCCTTTGTTGAGGTTAACATTTGACCCACATGGTTCGATCGGATCATGATTCTTATGCATAGTCGACGGTTAGTTCTTCTGGCAGTCCGACCTTTAATACCAATTGTTGAGTCTAGAAGAAATTTAGATATCTTCACAATGACATGATATTGTTCACTTTGGACCTAAGCCCTCATGACTTTGCTCTTGGGTTCTACCCAAAAGACCTCATACCAATGGAGATATCTTTCTCTTATAAACCTATGATCTTTCCCATGTGGGACTATGTTTGCAACCTTGCAACCCAACAAGAAAGACTAACATATCTTATTCTCCTAATCAACCAAAATAATCTCTTACGAAGTTTAAAATATGATTCCTAATTTACATCAACCACCTAACTTATATAAATTATTTTTATTATCCTTTTTCCTTAAGACCTTTGCCTTTGGCAGAGCATGATGAAGGCTGTCACAAGGTGTTTCAGTTATGTAAAGACCTTTTAATAACATTACGCAGCTTTAAATCTTGGATGTTGGGCATAAGCATTCTGTTTCAAAAACTTTTACCCAACTCTGGTATGTCTATCCATACTAGCACGTAACCTTTAGTAGACAAGCTATTTTTGCTAAATGGATAGAAAAAGTAAAATTGAAGGTATCTCAAATTGTAATGTATTTAGCTTAGCTAGTGAACAAATCTTTGTTAAACATATGTAGCATGTTTAAACAGGTAACCTATCTGCAGGTTAAGAAAGCTCAGTTGAAGGATGAAAACTAGAGTACCTGGATGCTAATATTTCCCCCATGAAATGTCTCATAGAATGTTGCAACAGTTTCATTTTCTTGAGGACTCAATGTAAAGGAGAATGGCGTCTTAAAACAAAACAAGACAACAGAAGTTTGATAAGAGAAATTAAAAAGCAAACACAGCATCTGAACATTTGAAAGCAATTTTGCATTCCACCAATAAGCTTAACAAGAATAAATATACAGAAAAGATATTGCTTCTATCTTGGCATAATTTCTATAGATTCTACAATAGAGCATTTCTTCTTTAATCTATGTGTGTGAAAACCTAAGAATTGCACATTTTGTGAACTTTAACCATTTTAAATTAGGAAGAGAGAGGCTAATGAATAGACCTTGCTAAGGTTTTTATAAGTTGTCGTAGTTAAAACAAGGGCATGTTACCAAAAAGTGTCCCTAAGATATAGTAAAAGGCACCTCTAAAATAATAATTACCAAAAAGTACCCCTTGGTATATTCCCCTGAAAATGCACTTCTCCGTGGTAATTCCCTTCAAATTTAGTGTACAAACTGATTTGCATATCAGTGTGCATGCAAATTCAGAGAAAAAATAATCTATTTTGAACTCCTAGATGCCTAAAATGTTAAAATTTCACCTCCCAAAATTGATTATTGTGAACATATGTGATGTTAAGACTACAAGCTGATTTGAAATCAGCTTAATTCTAAAAAAATGCACAGAATAATATTTTCATAACACATCAAATAAGCTTGCAACCAAAATTTTCAACAAAAATGATTATGCAATCTGAATGTCTAAAACTCAACCCTTAAGTTTTACCTTCTCAAAGTTAAATATGGGCAAATATATCATTTTAGGATTTTTTGGCAAATCAACTTTCACTCAAAAAAATAATAATAAAATTGCATTTTCAGAGAGCAAGCCAATTAGTAATTGATTTGCAAATGAGTGCACCCAAATCTAGAGCAAAAATGACCTATCATGAGATTCTAGGTGCCTGAAATGTTGAATTTTGGCCTACTCAAAGTTGAATACATTGAAAATATGTAATTTGAGACTATAAGCTTTGCAAATCATTTTATGCCCAAACTTAAAGCAAAAAATGACCTATTTTAAACTCTTGTATGCCTAAAATTTTGAATTTTTATATGATCAAAATTGAATATAGAACAAATATGTGATGCACACACAGTAAGATGATTATCAAATCAGCTTGTGCTCTCAAAAATGGCAAAGAAATCAGCTTGCACCTAAATGAGTAAAATGATCTATTTTAGGAGTAATGGATACCTAAAATATTCAACTTTAGCTTCTCAAAGTTGATCAGGGGATGGGCATATATGTGACTTTTCAGAGCACAAGCTGAGTTGCAAAAACCAGAACAAGAACATTTTCAGGAGAAATAACAAGGGGCACTATTTTGGTAATTTCACTGCAAAAAATAAAAAAGGCATTTTCAAGAGAAAACTAAAGGGACACTTATAAGTAATTTTTTATTATAGAGGAGCCTATTTGGTTATCACAATTCACAAATAAGGTTACACTTTATGCTTGATGTATTTATAGACTCTAAACTAATTACCTAATCTAAAAATTGGGAAACTAGACCAAATAAATATAAGACTGGGTTGCGAGTGCCTACTCTTTCTAACAAACTGAAATCATAAACCCAGAAGATTCTCACCTCTGTTGTACCTGGACCTAATTTTCCAGCAGAAGCTGCAACTTCAAAACACTTTTTCCTGTTCAGCAAACAAAATTATTTGCAACTTAATCCAAGGATCAACTTAACATTAACTAAGGGAAAAGTTGCATCCTGATATTGTTGTAGCAAAATGTCCCCTTTTTTTTGTAGAAGTATACATTATTAAGCTCAAAGTGAATACGCTAAAAATAATTAAAACAATATACCAGATTTCTCATCGGCAACAAGAATGGCCATATTGATCCACAAACAAGAAGGATTATATGCATATTTGAAAACAAGTATTCAAAATTTAGTTCAAATCATGTTAATGCTGGCTGCGACAATGAAGACAAGGGGGGCAAATGGATTATGCACCCTAAGCTCAGAAGCATAATCACAGTTACATCGTTTGTGTTGTTTATAGTCATGTGAAGAATCCAACAAGGAACACTAGCACGAATTCAGTCACGAAAACAATGACTTGACATAGACACACGGAAGCCTACTTGAACGAGCTAACATTGTTGATCTAGATTCCAGTGGAAAGATGACCTCAAAAAGATGCATACGTGGATGAGAGGATGCTCACAGGATGCGTATGGGCTTGATAACACCGTAGAGAGAATCAATCACACCCGTGAGCCCCTGACGAACCTTTTGCACAGGAAAAGGGTTAGTTCAGCCCAATTCGACTCCAACTAGAGAACCAGGAACAAGAGAAGAGATCAAGTTCTTTCCACCTGAATATTGACGGTTCCGGTGGCAGTGACTAGGATCTTCTGATATGAGATGGGAGCAGAGAGCGCAGTAACGATCTTGCCCTGGATCAATTCCTGGACAGAAGCAAAGAGAGAAAGAATTCGTGATAAGGATGATGAAAACCGAGGAGGTGAAGAAAGAGAGATGACTAACTCCGGGATGGTAGACGCGGCTGGAACGGGAAAGCTTCAGCTCTATCTTCGACATCGCAGCCGCCGCAACACGGGCGCCGGCCAACGTCGCCGTCTGTCCTCCATGGGATGTTATAATAGCCCGAGGGCGGGTTGGAAATGCAGAGCCACGATCCGACCCGCGATCCGAAACGGTGCGTATGGCAATTCTACCCGAATGAGGATCCAATACCCGACCCGAATGGAAGAGGGTATGGAGGTACCATCTATACCCGATACCCGACCCGAATACCCGATTAAATAATATAAACATATATATATTAAAGAAAAATTCCTTTTTTTAAATCTACTAACTATTTTTGTTGATATTAAGAGGCTAAATAGATGTTTAATCTATTTTTGTTATTAGATATATAATTTTTAATATAATATTAATTTTAATATATATATTTTTAATGATAATAGTTGGATAGAAAGAAGAAAAATTATAAATATAGAAGATGATCGATCTTTTAATGGGTATGGGTATAACCATTAGATATTCTATACCCGATGGGTATGAGCATGGAGGATATAAAATCCTACCCGAACCCGACCCATTGCCATTGCTATTCAATTTGTAGAGAGGTTGTCAAATTCGGATGGTGATGGGTTCGAATGGATTGAAGTTAAGATTTGATAAAAAAAATGTCAATTCGAATTGGATCACAAATATGAAATTAATGGGTTTGAATGGACTGAAGTAAAGATTTTATAAAAAAATTTAAATAGTATTTCGTTCGTGGTTTTATGAATAAAAGAATGAAATCATAGTAAAATTATGAAAATCATCAAATCCATATAAATCGATTGAGTTTCATTTTCACTCTCCTTAAACAATTAAAAAAATAAAATATTTTAAAAAATACATAATTAAACATTTTAAAAAAAATTAAAAATCAAAAATAGAATTTTTAAAAAATAATAAAATTAAAAAAAGTAAAAATAAATAAAATTTAAAAACAAAAAAAAAATTTAAAAATAAAAAATAAAAAATTGAACCAAAAAGTAAAAATTGGAAGAAAAAAAGGGAAAAATAAAAATATATATATATAAATTATGAAAAAATAGAAGAAAAAAAATTTAAATAGATAATCAAAGAGAACAAGGGAAGATAAAAAATTTTAAAAATAATAATTAAAAAAAAATAATCATACCTAATTAGAAGTTATAAACCAAAAAACAGTATTGAAATGACTAAACTCATTTTTATTTCAGTCTATTTTTAAACTCATTCTCATTTTTATTCTTGCTTCTCAAATCAAACGTCATCTTAAATTTGTATTTGAACACAATATAAAATCACTAGACTAAACATGCATAATCCGACCAATCTGAATAACTCATATAATAAGCTACGTGGTGTGGATGCTATTCAATTTGTAGATAGGGATGTCAAAATCAGATGCATTGAAATAAATATTTTATAAAAAAAAAATCAATTCGAATTTGAACATAATATGAAATCACTAAATTTAAACTTGGATAATCTGACCAAATCCGAATAACCCAGTTAAACACAATTATTATTATTATTTTATTTTTTCCTACCTCATTGTTCACATAATTTTACAAGCTAAAATTTAATTTAATCTTTTAAAAAAATACTAAATCCTAAATCAGATCAACCTGGATTATTCTGAATCAATTCGAATCCAACCTGATTCTAACACAATTTAAAAATATACTAAATCTTAAATTCAGATCAACTTGAATTATCTCGAGTCAATTCGAATCCGACTTGATTCTAAGAGAATATGAAAATCTCTCAAAGTGAATTCTCAATCCGAATCAGATATTTTTTATTATACTTGAATCGAGATTGAGTTCATTTTTGACATTCATATTTATAAATCATTAACAAATTTGGATGCTATTCAATTTGGATGTTATTCAATCAGCAAATGGAAGAAATAACAATTGAAAAACATACTAATTTAACCCTAAACCTTAATGGCTCCATTCGGTTCAACTTTAATTCTATATATAAATTCAAATATAAACCAAATATTAATTATCTAAATTAGAGGCTAAACTAAATCAATAAACTGTTTTTTCTTAATCCATTTAGCTTGGTGTAATTTATTAGTTTAAGTGAATACATACAAACAAGTATACTAAAGTTCCACTGCCTTTCATAATGGTAAACAAGAAAGAAACCAAATGGGGAAAGGAAAAAAAAAACTATTTTATTTATTTACTAAAGTTTTGCTCAAGTAAAAGTATAGGTCCGATGCAAAAGTTTAGAAAGAATCCAATTCAATATTTGATAAATATTTTTTTGTTTATTTTTTTTTCATGTACATTAGTAGCATGTTTATTTAGTACATTTTTGAGTCATCAAGAGAAACTTTATGTGATTTTTTTAGGAAAATAAAATTAATAATATTTTTGTTTGCAAGGGTGTCCCACTTCCGCTGACCAATTAAAATTAAAATTATATCCAAAAGTAAAAAAAAAAAATGTGCCTGTAATATTAAATTTACAATAAATAATATTGTTTTTTTTAAATGCACTAAACTGCTCTATCACTCTACGTGAAACATTGACTTGATCAAATACTTTGAAATTCTTTTATACAATAACAAATTTTAAACTATTATTGTTAAAAATGTTGAACCTTTGTGTAAATTTCACATTTAAAATGTCATGAACCTGATTTGACTTAGCCAATAGAGATTTACATGTGTTTACTCTTTCAACCTTTGACTCATGGCTTCCAAAACTTTAATTGCCACCTCATAAACACGTAGATTTTGCTTATAATTTGGCTTGGTTTACTATTAAGAACATTTATGATCCAAAAATATTGAAAATTAAAAAAAAATTCTCCAAAAAGGCCAGGCAAATTCTAACATCTTGATCACAATTTTATAATCGGCAAAGATTGAACGGAAGGATCCGCTCTAGGAAACAGGATGGAAGGAGTGGGTCAGGTGTCTCAATTGGGTAGTTGGTAGATGAGCTCCGCACGCATAGTGACGTAAATAATAATAATAATAATTATTATTATTATTTTTATAAATGTAATAATAATTAGCAACTACTACTTAATAAATTTTGAATTAACTCAATCATATCCTCCGCGTCACGTGCTTGCTGCGATACGAAGAATGAGAAGTGGTCCATGGCCTCCGTCTATATAAACTCTAACCTCCCCCTCCCTCATTTCCATGGCTTTTCCTTCGCTTCCTGTTGCTTGATTCCGATCCCGTTTGACCTCGATCTCCTCCTGCGCCGCGGCCATGGCCGGAATTGAGGTCGCGGTGACCCGGCTGTCGCGAGATCTGGTGGTCCCGGCGGAGCCGACACCCACCGGCCACCTCCGCCTCTCCTGGCTCGACCGCTACCCCACCCAGCGCGCCCTCATCGAATCCCTCCACGTCTTCGACTGCGGTGGCGGCGGCCGGGACCCGGCGGCAGTGATCCGGGCGGCGCTGGCGGAGGCCCTCGTGTATTACTACCCGCTCGCCGGGAGGCTGGCGGAGACCGAGCAGGGCGAGCTGCAGCTGTCCTGCAACGAGGGCGGGGTGTGGTTTGTGGAGGCCGCCGTCGAGTGTGGCCTCCGAGAAGTGGATTACTTGGAGCACCCCATGATGATTCCCAAAGACGAGCTGCTGCCCCGCCCCTCGCCGGAGATCGAATCGGCGGAAGAGGATAGCTTGATTTTGATGGTCCAGGTTCGATCTCTTCTTCTAATTTTGACGATTTCGTCTTTGGATCGAAGTAAGAGTTTTAGATAGTAGAAATTGGGGCAATCGTCCACCGTCGTCGAATTCGTAGATCTAGGTTTTGATAGATGGGGAAATATTCGAAAAAGAAATTCAAAATTTAAAAACGAGTTCATTAATAGATGTCAAATTTGGTGCATTGCAACATCAGTTTTGATTCGTGGATCTAGAGTTTTCCTGACAAGTCTTCACCTAATTTTGTTTTTTTTTGTTCTGTAATAAAAAAATAAAATTACAGCAAAAAAAAATGATGGAAAATTTAAAATTGACTACCTGCATTATTAACAAAGGAAAAGAAAAATGAGTTCACTAGTGGAGGTCAAGTTCGGGGCAACTCATCATATTCTATTGATGGATTTAGCATTTGGTATATGAATATTTATTTCAATAAGCTTATGGTCAATTTCTAGCGGTGCGCTAGAGCCAAATAACTCTAATAATTTATCTATTTATATTTTGTAGTAGACCCGTTTGGATTGAACTATGTCACTTTTTGCTGAGATCTAGTGTTTTGCTGAGAATTCTTTATGCCTTTTTTTTTATTGTAAGAAAAAGATCCAAATCGAACCAAATAAAAGTATCTTCGTTTTTTTTTAAAGTTCTTTTGTTTTTTTCAAAATTCAACTCTTATGGCAGGTTTGATTAATATTTTACCCCCAAATCCTAGGTGACAAAGTTCGCGTGTGGCGGATTCGTCGTCGGCTTCCGGTTCAGCCACGCGATCTCTGACGGCCCAGGAGCGGCCCAATTCATCAACGCCATCGCCGAGCTAGCGCGCGGCCTCCCGCAACCCACCGTGGAGCCGATGTGGTGCCGCGACGCGATCCCCAACCCGCCCAAGTTCGTTTCCGGGCCGTGCGCGCTGCCCACCGACGTCCACCTCCAGTACCTGATCATGGACATCTCCCCGGACTTCATCGGCCGGCTCAAGGCCCAGTTCTTCGACCAGACCGGCGACCGCTGCTCCTCCTTCGAGGTCCTCGTCGCCAAGGCGTGGCAGTGCCGAACGCAGGTCATCCACTTCGCCTCCGACGTGGACGTCCACCTCTGCTTCGCCATGAACACGCGCGGCCTGCTCCACCAGGTCCTCCCCGACAACAGAGGCTACTACGGTAACTGCTACTACATCATGAAGGTTCAGGCGGCGGCAGGGATGATCGCCGCCGCTTCGATCGCCGAGATCGTGAAGCTGATCAAGGACGCCAAGCGGCGGCTGCCGGTGGAGTACGCGAAGTGGGCGAAGGGCGAGCTGAAGGAGGACCCATACCAGCTGACCTCCGCCTACGAATCGCTGCTCGTCTCCGACTGGACCAGGCTGGGCTTCGCCGAGATCGACTACGGCTGGGGACCACCGGCGCACGTCGTCCCCCTCACCAACGCGGACTACATCGCAACCTGCATCCTCGTCCGCCCCTCCGCGCCAAAGCAGGGCGCGCGCCTCATGACCCAGTGCGTCTCCCGACAACAGGTCGCCGCCTTCCGCCAATCCATGATGAGCTTCAGCTAATCTCTGAAAACCGTTCGACGTCGTCGCTTGTATCGAATTTCTATTTCTATTTTTAACATTTCTTTATTTTTCCTGTTTCAAGTTTTTTTTAAAAAAATTATGCGTTCTTTAATCAATTTGTAATTTTTTTTCATCAACTAGTTGTATATGATTGTGGCGTCCAAGCTTATCCCGACGCAGACTGATCTCCGTTTATACGTCTTCTCTCTAATTTTCTTTTTCTCCTTTTCTTGTGTCGAACTCGATCGTTCGAGTCCAGACACGGCAAGATTCTGTTTAACTCATGAGATTAATCAGTTGCCGAGTACACACAAGAATAACAAAAAAAAGTTTTAAATTTTTGATGGAGAATTAACTTCGAAAACGATAGTGAGGATGGAAATTAAATTGAAAAAAAATACTTGTGATATGAAAATTGAATATTAATGAAATTATTATTGAATGGTAGTAATTATTGCAATAATAATCACACCTTTTTATATATTTAGTAGACAACTCCCAGCCCTATTCCAAAAGAGAGTAACAGTCCAACTAACGGGAACAAGAGATTCCCTGGAAGGAACAGAAAAATTCGAAACGGTA
>JBAMIB010000119.1:6791332-6802095 GCA_037177415.1 Kaempferia rotunda | reverse complement strand
GTCCGTTTGTCATTGACGAACCAAAAGCTGCAGCAGAAGCACAGCGAGGAGAGGAAGAGATTCATGGCGACGAAGAGGGCGGTGTTGGTGGGTTGCAACTACCCGGGGACCAAGGCCGAACTCAAGGGCTGCATCAACGACGTCAACCGGATGCACCGCTCCTTGGTGGAGCAGTTCGGCTTCGACGACCGAGACATCACCGTCCTCATCGACACCGACAAGTCCTACACTCAGCCCACCGGCGCCAACATCCGCCGAGCCCTCGGCGACCTCGTCTCCGCCGCCAAGCCCGGCGATTATCTCTTCTTCCACTACAGTGGCCATGGCACCCGCCTCCCTGCAGAGACTGGCGAGGATGATGATACCGGCTACGACGAGTGCATCGTTCCTTGCGACATGAATCTCATCACTGGTATGTAATTCCAGTCCTCCTCCTGTCTAAATTAGGGATTTGGGGCGTTGAACGTTGAGGGTGAGATTTTTGGATGGGATTTGGGATGTAGATGATGACTTTAGAGGGCTTGTGGACAAAGTACCTCGAGGCTGCCGGTTTACCATCGTCTCCGACTCCTGCCATAGCGGCGGCCTCATCAACCACGCCAAGGAGCAGATCGGCGAGAGCACTAAGCACGGGGACCATGCGGAAGAGAGTTCCGGCTCCGGCTTTGGCTTCAGATCCTTCTTGAAGCAAGCTGTGCACGAAGCATTCGAGTCCCGCGGTATCCACCTTCCCCACGAAAGTCGACATCTCATAGGCGGCGACGACGGAGCCGCCGCCGAGCGCGAGTACCGGGAGCGCGGCGGCGAGGGCTATTTCAAGAGCCGATCCTTGCCGCTCTCCACCTTTCTTGAGCTCCTGAAGCAGAAGACGGGGAAGGACGACATCGACGTGGGTAAGATCCGGCCGACCCTCTTCGAGGTCTTCGGCGACGACGCCAGCCCCAAAGTGAAGAAGTTCATGAAGTTCTTGCTCCACAAGTTCAACCGCCACGGCAGCGACGGCGAGGGCGGCGGGGGATTCTTGAGCATCGTCGGGGGCCTGGCTCATGAACTCCTGACGCAGAAGTTAAGCGGCGAGGAGGACGACGACGAAGAGGTGAAGCCTGAGGAGGTGTACGCGAGCAGCGGCAAGCACGGAGAACGCCAGGACAACGGGATATTGGTCAGCGGATGCCAATCGGACCAAACTTCGGCGGACGCGAATCCGGCCGGCGGGATGGGCGGAGGGGCGTACGGAGCCCTGAGCAACGCGATCCAGAGCATCCTCCAGGAGAACGGCGGCGAGATCTCGAACCGGAAGCTGGTGATCCGAGCGAGGAAGACGCTGGAGAAGCAAGGGTTCACGCAGCGGCCAGGGCTCTATTGCAGCGACGAGAATGCGGACGCTCCCTTCATTTGTGACCCGTAGCAGATCGAGATTTGAGACGAAGAGTGTGTGATGTTTGCTGGGTTTGTCACTGCTGTTAATTTTACCAAAAGGCCCCATTACTATTTGGGCCTATTAAGCCCAATTTCTGTGCTTTGGGTTCTGCTGTTTGTTTTTGTTAATTTGCCCAAAAAAGAAAAGAGTTATTAAGAATAAAGGCTAAAATTAAAATAGTGTGTTTTTTAATAGAATAAAATAAAATAATTGGTACTGGGTATACTTCATCCTAAAATTATTATAATATTTATTTTGATATTTTTAATTAAATTTAACTATTTTTTAAAAAAGGTCACAATGAGGCAGCTGAAGCAGCATTTGCAACTAAAGTTTCGTGTCAACATAAAACTCTTATTTTTGTCATCGGTCGCCATCTGACCTACCTACCTACTCACGGGGAAAATGACTCAGTTTATCGTGGACCGCTGAAATTATATATATATATATATATTTTTTATTTTGATTTTTTTAATATAGATGTTTAGATTTTGTCTAATTAATCTTGAAGATAAATGATATTTTCCTTCATTTATTATAATTTTTACACAAGAAGTCGGCCTTTACAATATTCATCTTCACTTAGGTTCAAAATTTTAATATTCGTTTTAGTAGTTTATCGTTGTTTCATATTAGTAGGTATTTGCCATGACCAATTATCACTGATATGACAAGTTACCATATGCTTAGGTTTTCATTGATAGAAAATCTTTAAAATTAATCTATTTTACATAATTTATTTGAAAATGGGAAAACGACACTAATATTAAATAAAAAATTAATAACAATCGACATGTAATCGACTTGAGAAAATGACGGTTTAATAAAACAGTTGTTGCTTGCTTTTGTAAATCAAAGTAATTTTTTTAACAAAAATCTAAAGTCTTAATGGGAGGTTGATTTTAGAATATTAATTGATTGATGGATTGTCTATTGTGAGTCCTTTTAATTTATTTTAATAGTAAATATAAATTTTCAGGAGACTGTACTGATCTTTTATTCGATTAATCAATATAGATTAGATATCTTATGTTCGTTAAAAAATTAATATCATTGCATTGTATTGGAGTAAAAGTAATATAGCTCATCTAAAGTAGCACAGTAACTGCCCATCACAAGATATTAAATAAATTATGAAGGATATTTTTATTAACATCCTTTTACATGGTAAAAATTAAACATCCAAAAATAAAAATAGTAACATTATTTATACTCTTAAATATGAATTTGATCTAACATATTAAGAATAATTATTTTTTTAATATAAATTATATGGCAAGTCCATGCAATAATTATTATAATTATGTAGTACTTATCACAGTGTAACTAACTACGGTAACAACCTTAAAAATTGAAATAGTTTCGAGAAAGTAAAAAAACGAGGGACCGGTGGTGGCGGCGACAACCTCTAATAAAAAATTTGTTTTTCGACGATTTCAATTTTAAAAAACGTGTTTTTTATTTTTGCTAATAAATAATCTCATCTTTATCCGATAAGGTATTGCACGTGGATGAATGATATTTTTGTAGAAAAAAATGAATATTAAAATTTAGGAAGACTAAAATAAAAAAAACAAATAAATAAAACTAGCGTGATTAGATAAAAAAAACTTATGAAAAATTATTAATTATATATAATTTACCATAATAAATCATATTACGTCAACGTGACAGCCAAGTCCAGACTATACAATACATCGCACGTTACTACCAACTTTACCCAACCATCTGAGCACGCCCCATGACCACAGTCAATTAAATCTCCAATTCCCCTTAAATCTCGACACGCGTCTCGCACCTGGTCATTAGCATCAATCCAACGGGTGAGATGAGAGACTCCGTTTCGTATATGTTAGTGGCCGCAACACTCGATCCGGATACCTTTCGCCGCCCGCGAAGCCTCTAGTGGAGGTCGTCTCCGACGGAGACTCGCCGTCTGCCAGCGGCCGCGCCTTATTCTAATCGCTTCTCGTTTAAAATTACTGCGATTCGCTGTCTGAATTTGACGCGATGGTTGCCCAGACATGGGCGGAGTTATTGTTGGACTTTCTGCGTCAGTTCGTTGCGGCCTCCCTTTCCCCCCTCCCCTTCCTCTTCTTCTCTTCTTACTCCTCGTGGTTGGTGTGTAGTTGACTCCCTCTGAAGCAAACTGCCCCCTTTTTATTTTCTTACTGATTTAATTGGCAGGTTTTGGGGCGTAACCTGCAAGATTTACTCTCAGAATAGTTTTCTCCTGCGCTGAGGGGTTGCGCTTGGAGGGAATGGCAGGGCGGAGGAGAGAAAAATGGTTTCTTGGGGATGTGGCGGCGGCTGCGGGGGCTGTGGCAGTGGTGCTTCTGGGTCTGGTTCGGCCTTTGGCAGCGTTGAGGCCTCTTAGGGGGGTGGATTCTGCTGGTCCTTGGGGTGATGAGGTTCATATTTTTTTTAATAGGTTCCCTTTCTCTTGAGTATGTAGTTCCGAATGTAAAAAGCCATTTTTTAGGCTGTTGAGTATTGAAATCCTCAATTATATATCCTGGACGATTAAACAGTTAATGCATTTTAGCGCCTTGATATTGCTATGGCGGTGGGTTGTAGATTTTTTGGGCTAATTTTTGGAGTTACATTCAATCCGGGAGCTTAAAAAATTATTGATTTTCTGGTCTTTATGCTACATTAATCAGATACAGGGCATGACCATGCAGGGTAAGACCTGTTTAGGACATTATCATACAAGAGTTAGATAGAAATTTCAGTAAATATAGGGTTTGGATAACTGCATTAAGCATATAGGGTGTGGATAATTGGAATATATGAGCAATTCTAATTATAAGTTATGTCGTCCACATTAAGTGATCATGAGACGGCTCAATCTTGCATTAAACAATTTCGTTATGCTTTTATGTTACAGTTATGTATGAAATTTCTTGATTTGAAGTTCCAATCTTCCCTTATAAACTTTTTTGTTTTCCCTGGCATCTGTTACAGTTAATTTAAACTGTTTATGATATCCTTTGTCTCTTTTTTTTATATGCTTGGATATGTTATTAGATGTTGGCCGCACATCCCTATTTTCATTATTTTAACTTTTGTTCTACTTAACTATCAAAGATTTATCCTTTCTGATGGCAATTTGAAGTGTTAACAGAGCAGAATCAATAATAGATGATTTGACATTCCAATGCGCTTTTCTTTTGATTTACATACCATTTGATTCCTTACATCATATTTGGTTGCCAAGTAGCAACAACTCATATATTTGTTATATGCTACTTTACTTATTATTTATTCTGTACTTGCTAAACCTTCATTAATCCTTTGGGATGTTGTATTGAAATAGTCAACAATTTGGCACACCAAGAATATTGACTTGCATCACTTGTAAGTTGCTTGTATTAAAATATATAAGATTACTCATATTTTACAATTTTGTTCCCCAAAGTAAACAGGTAATAAGTGATTTGTACTCATCACTTAGTTTTTAATGGTCAATTGTGTTATGAATCTGGCTCTCGCACTAGGACATTATGTAATTGAGGAAGAGCAAGGCGCTACAAGGGTGGAAAAATTAGTTGATTGAATAGGTAAGTACTGATTACCGTAGAAAGCAAAGTATGCAAGTTATAAACTTAGTGGCAAGGCGTGTTAGCATCTTCTTTTTAGGATTTGGAATGAAATCTTTTCTTCTTAGTCCACAATATCCTAGCCAAATAATATCCTCAAAAATATCTAAATGTGGTTACGGACATGTACGTGATAGGAAACCTTGGCCTAACAGTAAAGTTGTTACCTTGTGATCTAGAGGTCACGGGTTTGAATCATGGAAATAGTCTCTTGCAAAAAAAACTGAGTAAGACTGCGTACAATGAATCCTTCTCCGGGATCCCGTGGGAGCTTCGTGCACTGGGCTGCCTTTTTTTACTGACATGTACGTAACTAGTGTTATGTATCCTTCGTAAGATACTTATCACTTAATATGCTCAAAAATTTCTATCCATAAACTAAAATTCATCATGGCAAACCTACTAACTATAGGATCTTTCATAAGGCTTTTTCTGCTTGCTATTTTGTGACTTCAACAAGAGCATATGGAACAGTTTCCTATTTTAAGCAATTCTTAAATCAGTATTGTCCTAAAGTGGCGATTGAGATCTTGCTATTGTCTCTATGCTTGAGATGCTTTAGAATTCTCCTAAATACCCACTTAGTTGGTTCGGAAATCTCATTTAACCAGCTAGGGATATTTTATACATTTATGCTACATTACGTATCATCTATGGGACAAAAGAAACAACATGATTTCCCAAATGTATTGCTATTTTTGTGTCTTGTGTTTTTTTCTCCCTTCTCCTGGTCTTATCTGCTTGTACTCTCTAAAATTGCCCAAGACAGAGATAATTAGTAGCTTTAGATTAGTTATTCCTCTCCCAACCATGTATAAGCTGAACCAACATATTATTCAATAAGCTATTTGAGTTTGTTATATAGAAGAAAATAATAATACATTTTAGTCCATTGCATAATGCAATGAAAGTAACTGCATGTGGACCTACCATTAATGAGGATCAGAAGTGATGATCAAATTTATCAGATTTCAGGTTAGATATTTTCATTGGTTAGGTCATGTGCACATCAGTCATCAGTGTACTTACTAGAGATATTCTTTAATACCGATATACCTAGTTGTACTTATCAAGCTTGTATAACTATTGTAATTACTTTTTGTGACCTTTAAGTGGTAGTTTCTATAGAGCCACATGAGAATATTCTGGCCTGGCCTTCATTCTTAACATGGAAACTGCATGCATCCATCCAAACAACTATCTGCTTTCCAATTTTTACTACACCAAGAAGGATCTTGAAGAACTTGCATTACTAAGAAAGCATCTTTCTTAAACTGTATATATTGCAGACTTCAGGTAAGAAACCAGGAAGTGAGAGTATGTTTAGTTCTTGAATGGGTATATGTAGCTTGAAGCCCTTGGTTTTCATAATACTTATATTCACAAACTGCACAACATCCTTTTAACATGATATGTAGTTATGAACTTTACACACTTTTGTATGTATTTTTCTATAGTCATCTTGTGGGCTTATGTTTGTGTTTTTGGTTATATGATAGAAACAAATTGTCACTTTCTGGTTTGTTTATGGCCATATTTACCTTCTTGCAGAGGCTTTTCCTGAGAAGACGTGAGAGCGATGCCAATCCTTATTCATCATGGAATATTACTGGAACATACAGAGGTTTGTATTCCACTCTTGTTTTCCAAGACATACTGTGCTTGATATCATGCTAGTTAAAATGAAGATAAGACTTTCCGCCTTTGGTTGAATATTGTTTCTTGTAGTTGCTCCATTGACATTCATATTACTGTTACATTTTTCAACTTGAGCCTAATGATATAATTAAATTTCGCTGTGGTCACATTCCTCTCTCATACTAAATTTAAAACTTGTTTATTTTTCTTGCATTTATAATCATTAACATCCAGTTTTGTCTTGGTAAAATTGAATTAAATCAATTTAAGCTCAAGTTTCACTAAAAATGTCTTATTTTCCTTTGAGCCACTTTGTATTTATTTGTATTCAAATTGCTCAATAGAGAAAAATATTCTATAGGCGTGGAGATAATAGAAATGTCAATCTTGTAAATTTTTGAGGTTTCCTTATATTTTTGCATCCTTGATTAATGCGAATGTAGATCAGTGTTGCTGTTTAGAATACTCCCAAGTTGAGAATTTCCTACTTGTATAATTGGTTTGCTACTCTGAGGCATGCTATCCTTTTAGTTTCTGCTATTCTTTTTCTCCTCATGAATCTTGATTATTCTTATAGTGCTATGCAGGAAGATGGAATTTTGTAGAGACCACCAATGTGTCCTCTAGGCTTTTTGATTTTGGGAAATCTGATGGTGTATCAGTTTTAGAGTTGGTGAGTACACCCACAAAGATAAGTGGTGTACACTACATTCAGGTAAAAATACATCTATTAATTGTTTTAAATCTTGTCTTTTTGTGTGTGGGTTATTATTGATCATCATAAATTGTTCTTACCCTACTATAACAATAACAATCAAGCCTTATCTCACTAGGTGGGGCTATATGAATTCTTCTACGTCTACTATATCATCATTTATATTTGCATAGATTTTATCTGGTTTTATTGTTGCTAATCAAGTCTTTTTTGGTTTTCGTCTTCCTTGTTTGATATGAACATTTATTATAGTTTTACATCACCTAATTTGAGCATTTCTTTCCCTAAAGCTTACCAAATTATTCATTTTTCATTGCCATTTTTCCCATTCCTTTGATAGTGTTTATCAGAAATTAGATTATTAGATACCATATGTTTAATTTAACTTAATTTTTTTTTAAAAATATCTTACTAAACATGTCTATATTACTTGAGTAATTGTTTTATAGTTTTTGATTCATAAAAAGTGTTCGTATGTCATTGACATCTGTTTTTAATGTTGAACGTTTCTGGAACTTGTGCATGAACAATGCCAAAAGAGTTATTTAAATAATTGTGCTGTAGTAGCATAGAACTTCATTTCACTGTCTTTGGCAAGCTCTCCCAGCAGGCCAGCACTATGTTAGCTGGAGCTGAAGTAGTGTTTTTCAATACACTACGAACCTGGTCACCTCACATACTTCAGCAAATCACTGGCATGCTTCTAATCTAGTTTTTCAGTAGTTGGAAAAGCTTTTGATAGTCCACCTTAATCTATTTTCATGATAATCCATGCCAAACCAACTAAAAGGATCAATCAAGAAATTGTAGACTTTCACTATCTTGGATCATTAACTCATCACTGCTTGGTAATGGCAGGGGGCAGTTACTTTCTACGATGTGTTTGAAAATGGACATGATCATGGATTTGCTAAGATGAGAGTAGAAGGTGTATATATTTGGCCCTTTAGACAACTTCGAATGGTAGCTAGCAGGTAAATTTACCAATAAGTCCGTTTTTCTCTCCCATATTGTATTATAATGCTGTGGTAATATTTACTAATAATGTAGATGTTCTTGTGCTAAATTTCTTAATGTTCCTGTGATTCTTTGGATATTTAGATAATCTTGGCTTATGAAGGTTCTAGCATCCGCAATCCATATTCAAGTTCCAGTGTCATATCTTTTAATAGAAATTCCTTTGGAAGCTGAAGTTTATAATTCACAGACTATCATTTGTTATCACTTTTCATTTCTTATACGAACACTGGATTGCTCCACATTTGTTTCTCTGAAAATTTGAGTCTGACAATTTTGAAAATTACATGTACTGGGAACTGTTGCTATCTTAGGGGATAACTAGCCACCTTGCTTTTGATATTGAAATGTATACAGGATTGGCTCTCCCCAAACAGTTGGGGCAAACACAACTTGATGATGATGATGGTGACAAAGAATTGACTCTAATGTGTTTAGTTTCAATTAATATGACTAAATAAGCACATTGTCAACACTTTAGGGTGAGTATGTTTCTATGTTGTGTGAACTTTGAATGAAGAGTAGAAGTCGACTTCCCTGTTACTTTCTTGGTCCTTTTCCACTATGGAACTTTTGGCTCTGCTAATTGCAATTTATACTTGGTGGTCCATGCCATAACAAATGTATACTGTCTGTCTAGTGAAATCTTCTTTCACACAGTGGAATATAATTTTTGAAGCTATATTAACCTAGCTTGATGTTTTGGAGGATACAAGTCATATTGCTCTATGCTGGCTACTCATGTACATACTCAAATAGTCAGCCTATAGTTAATTTGATGTATGGGGTATATACATTTCTGCTGTGATGAATCCAATTTCTCTACTTTTGCTTCTCTGCATTTTTTTTAATTTGCTTTTGCTTTTTGTGTGTAACCGAATCCTGGATTAACTACTGTCTACTAATTGTGTCTTGATATTATTCTGTAATTAAAGTGATTTACCTTTTTTACAGCGGAGCAGATGTCAAGTCTGTTCGAGAAGAGGATTACTTTTTGTCCAATCCATATTACTTGGTAACTATTTCATATTCATTACAAAACGTTCAGTTTCTTTTTCTCATGTATTATTAAAACTTCTAAGCGAGGACAGTTGTACATAGTGCTGTGGTGCTTTCTGTTTATGCTAAACTCTTTTTAGTACTAGTGGTTCTTTGAGCTTTACTGCTGCCATGGTGAATTTGAATATTCAAGAAATTTTCATACCAGTATTTACATGCACTTTTTCTTTTAAAAAAATCATGTAACTATCATGGTTTGAAATTTCATATTGCCGAGCGAAATGGTCGAAACATAACATTCCGATAAATTACTAAAACTCAATATCACTCAAAACAAACAATGCCTTTTTATTTTTTTATTTTAGGATTTTATAGTGTACTTGCTCCTTTCTTAGAAAGTGCAGTAAAATGTTTCTTTTGTCTGTTTTTTGAAACAGCTTGGTTTGTTTTCTTCACAAGTGCTTCAAGAATCTCACCAAGATAAAGTATGGAGGAGAAAATGTAAGTGTCTTCCCTCTTCCTCTTGGTCTTTTATTTCTATGTTGACCGTCATTGCAACTTCTCACTACATTCTAACTTCTTTTTTCAGCTCTAAATTATGACGTGGACAAACATTGTAACATAGAAATAGCTGCTCAAGTTTCTCGTACATCATCTCGACAAAGTGGTACCAGTTTCTTTGACATCACATCAGTTCACTTTTATTGTTTATTGTATCATTGCTTCTATACCTCCATATATGAGGAAAAATCATATCATGTAATGCAATTAGCATTGTTGGTGAAATTACTTCTCATTGTTCTTTTTACTAACGTTTGGCAAGTATATGTTTCCTCATCATTTTTAGGATGTGTGATTATAGAAACATGTGTTTAAGGTATATATGTTCGACTTAAACTTGTATTATTGAATTAAGAAAAGGAATGTCAATGCTCAAGGCTTGCAAAACCAATTGCCTTTATCTTCTTTTCGAAGCTATTTAAATTATTCATATCAGATTTATTACCAAATGAGTGCCTCGGCAGAAGATGGTAAAAAGATGATATGATACAATAGTTTTACTAACACAAATGTCCATTTGATGAAATTAAGACAAGATCCCCAATTCATTATTTTTGTTTTTTAGAAAAAATAATGGTCAATGATTCAAATATTGAGATCATAAGAACTTAAAATTGTTTAAAGATGTGCTTAGGTATAATGTGATTGCTGCATTTTCTTTGTTCTTGAAATTTTGAAATATTAAGTTGTCTAGACCAAGGATTGAAAGCTCGTTGCAAGCTAGGGTTTTAGTCTCTTATCCACAATGTCCAGTGCAGACTCGCTGTGCTAGAGGTACCAACAAGAAGGATGAAAGAATTGGGGAGGAGAA
>JBAMIB010000119.1:6743466-6763000 GCA_037177415.1 Kaempferia rotunda | reverse complement strand
AAAATCGTGTTCACAGTTTTGTGTGTATTTGAATTGCAAAGGTGTGATTTTTTTTTTTTTTTTGAAATCAAATTTGAATCAGTTTCTTTCTCGTCCTGATTATTCTGGGGAAAGGAACTCGACACGCTTTGTTCATTTGCGTGGTCATAGGGTTGAAGGTAGCGAAGAACGCAACGAATCTCTTTCTATTTCTCTCTGTTGCTTCTCTTCCAATGCAACATTCTGATGGTCATTATGTTTAGGGCATCTCATTGAAATCCATTTCACCCTGCAATAGAATATCTTGTGATTTAATAATCTAGTTGATATTGCCAGTGTGAGTTGCAATCACATACAATGCTTACTGCAAGGGACAAACTTTTTCGATATATTCATTTTGGTAAATTTTGGATTGTTTTTAGCCCTTTTTTTTCTTTTCTCTCCTTCCATTGTCTTACAATTTGTCATAAGCAAGTGTTCAGTAGTTTCTTACCCTTCACTGAGGTATCGCCGCAGAGCCATTATTCATGCCATCTCCATGGTTGAGGAGTAGGCAGTGAATTTTGCATACCGTATCGAAGGAGTTGATATTTCTTTTCCTTATTTCAGATACTTGAAGGGCTTATGAAGTTACCGGAAAACAGGGAATGCGCTGATTGCAAAGCCAAGTAAGTAATCAAATGTTCCGAACCAGCAGTAAGAATGTTATTTGTAGAAGGATTCATGTAAACATTTTGATACACGGATCGTTTCGTGATTATTATGTTGTTAGTAGTCATAGAAAAATCCTTAAATCTCTCCATGCCTCTGTCATATTCATTTTCGTTGTGACTTCATAAGAATGAAAAATGTCACTTAGTCACTAGCATAGCTCTTCATCAGTAGCAACCTAGCACTTGGCTCTATATGTCGCTATTTGTTGAGCTTTTTTACTTTGTTATTCCTTGTTTTGTAATCACTGTCTCAAAAATTTTCCAACAATCTTACCCACCTTCTCCAATTATCTTTCTCCTAACTCGATTGACGTACATTTAATATGTATATTCAGGTCAAATCAGCAAATAGGAATTTCTTGAGAACTGTTTTATCCTGTCCAGTTTTGCAGGCTATACGCTTGATAAAACCTACAAAAGAAAATTTGTTCATGCAAAATGAAAGTTGATAATCACTCACCCTATAGTTACATATATTTGTTGAAATTCCTATCCTGTGTGCTTCTTTTCAGACTCTTCTATTGAGCCTAATTTTCGTTCCTTATGTTGCAGAGGTCCGCGGTGGGCTAGTGTTAATCTTGGAATCTTTATATGCATGCCTTGTTCAGGAGTCCATAGAAGTTTGGGGGTACACATATCGAAGGTCTTGACAGTTTCTTTTCTTTCAATTATTTTGTTTTTATATCTATTTTTTTACACTGCTAATGAGTTATTGATTATTTGTATCTCTTCCAAGTTCCAGGTGAGGTCTGCTACACTAGATACATGGCTTCCAGATCAGGTTTCATTTATTCAATGTAATTATTGTTTCGATCATATCTTATCGGTTATTTACTTAGCTTTGCTGCTGAATGCCAAAACACTTTCCTTGTATGTATGTACTGATTTCTCCACTTCCATCCTTTTTAGCTATGGGAAATGAGAAGTCGAACCAGTACTGGGAAGCCGAACTGTTCACAAACTATGATAGAGTTGGGATCGAAAATTTTATTCGTGCCAAGTATGAGATTTTATGTTGTTAATTTCTTTTGTTTATTCTCTTATAATAGCTAAAATACAACATGTTCTTACTGTCAGATATGTAGATAAGAGATGGATACCTAGGAATGGGTCATCGAGATCATCGAGATTGCCTTCCAATGCACAAGAGAGGACAACTAAATCTCCACTTAGGCACTTTGCTAGCAACTTGAGTTCCAGAGAGGAGCAACAGAACCTTGCAAATTTGAATGCAAAAAAGACATCTAAGCTACCCGGTCAGGTGATTTAATTTGAACTGTTGGTTTTGTTATGCAACCTTTATGTTCAAGTATGTTTTTTTTTATTTTGTTGCATTTTTACATTATTTAGGCACAAGTTGAACATGATAGATTGATTAATGTTTGTTTAGTTCTCATTCCTACTACTTAATGCTCGTTATTCCATTCAAAATCAGAGAAATAAAATCCATAAGACTCTCAACGAATATAAAAAGACAACTTATGGTACATCGTCTCTTTCGCTTGCTTAAACTGAAGGCATAACAAAGCTTGATAAATTGGAGAGAAATTATGAATGGTTGAAGACAAAAAGATAGATAAAGATTTTAGTATCTAATTCTAGATGTATAAGAAGATAAAACATTGGAAAGGACAAGAAAGCTGAAATATTCCCAAGAAAAGAGCAAGAGGTACTGAAAGAGGAGAAAATGACAACCTTTCTCTTGAATTAGTCAATGTAAAAATTGTTAAAAAGTATCACGAGCAAAAGTGAGATTAGGGTTTCAACATCGCCTCTAAGACCATAGAAATGCTGAGAGAAGACTGAATTGTTGTTCATTTTACTTGAGAAAGGAAGAAGCATGAGGAGATAAAAGGAAAAAGTTGTCTTATTTAATCATGCAAGGCCCGGTGTAATCACAAAAGCTCAAAAACAATTAGTTCTAGAATTCTAAAACCAAAATAGAAAGAGACAAATGTAGATAAATCAATTGAAATATAGCTAACTTTGTAGAAGGAACCTCTAATAAAAAATGATTAATAGAATTACCTGTCGATATCAAAATGATTGTTGAACATCATAAATGGGCTCTTTCATGATATTTTGCATAGATAAGCTCATTACAATTGACTATAAAGATTGACTTGCTCGGAAAGAAATTTGGTTGTCAAGGCTAGCATGATGTTTCACGAGGAGAATGATGGATTGATGATTTATTCATTCATAGAGAGTTTGTGTCAAAGAGAAATATATTTCTGGGTAAAGTGTTCATTCATCCACAATAACTTATTGATCTTGAATATGCATCCTACAAAATAAATAAACTCTCCCAGATTTAGATCAAAAAATATATTCTAGAGTATGACATCTTCTATTTTCAATCTGAAACAAGTGGTAATTCAGCCCTCTCTTTCCCAATTTGCTTTGATTCATCAATTAATTGATTGCCATCGAGTTCACCAGGTCTTGATTTTTTTTGGCATTTTTTTTGTGTTCCCTCTCTGACTTATGATCAGGTATCCAATAATTTGGACAAAATAAGATCAGCATCAACTCAATCCAACTCAGTCAATTCAAACCAAAATCAACCATTTTTTCATATCATGATCCAGATTCAGATGAGCCTTTTGTGTTCTGCAGATAGCTTAACAACTGAAAATTTTGTTTTATAAAAATAAGGAGAATGCACTTCCTGAATTGTTCAGAACATATAATATTTGACAGTTCCTTTGATCAATGGTTTCTGCCTAATTCTAAAATTTTAAGAACTCCATTGCATGCCTGAAGGAGTTGAATGGAATCATTCGTCTCGCCCGAACAAGAGATTAATTGTTTGGATCTTGGTTGGGGAGGAGACTCGTTACTACTTTTCTATTTCTCTAGCTTTTTTGTTCATCAATGTGTTACTATTTGAATCTTATCTTTTTCTATCTGCTTGTTACTTGTAACTTCCAAGTGATAATTATTCTAATGCATTATTCCTTCCTTCTATGTTGCGTTCTCTGTATCAGAAATTTGTCTCAAATTATATTGTCTGTTTGTTAGTACTACTGCCTGTTATATACAACTTGCAGAGAGCTACCTAACAAACACTTGAATTGGCATGGTTTGATGGAGAAACAGGTACCCTCTGTAACAAAACGAGAGCCGGTTATGCCCAAGGTCAGTTCTTCACAATCTTCAGAGTCAACGCTCTCTAAGGTGGATGTTCAAACTAAAGTTGCTACACCTGGTCCACCACCAAAAATTGATACCCCAGTGCCGCCTCCAAAATCTGACTATGTAGCTGTTCTTCTTAACATGCTTACGGTCGAGATGCCCACTACAAATGACTTAGAGTCATCTTCTAAAGATGATCATTCATGGGCACAATTCCAGTGTAAGTGTGCAATTTTTAATAGGTTGAAAGGAAACACTTTGTGCTGTTTAAGCATGCAAAACAAGTTATCTCTTTAGTGCTGATTCATTTAGCTGGATCACTTCGATATATAGTGCCTTAAGTTTATGTTTTCCTCATGGTGTTAATGTACACATAATGAATGCTGCAGCTACAGAGATTACAACTGCTGCACTCCAAAAAGCTAGCACAAAACTGGTGGAAACTAAGCCTCCGTCAGGAATTGAGGATTTGATCAAAGATTCTCCCAATTCGACGCTATCTTCAAGTCCAGCGAAAACTCAGACAAGTGTAAGAGTGCTATTATGAGCATCTTTGAGTAGGTTTAATGTGTTTATTAGTACATTGTTATCAAATGCTATTCGTTTGTCTTCATAGATAACACACTATCATTTCCTGCTTCTCGGCTAGCATAAATTAACTAAAGAACTTGATAGTCTTTCTAATTCATGCATGGTATAGGTAAATTCCAACACAGAGCTCAATATGATGCTGAACTGTACCTACAAACCCTTTGCTGGCACAGACTCTTTTTCTTTGTCATAATGTCCATGCCTCATGAGATAATAAAATTGTAGTAGCTTTACATGTGTGCATACTAGAAAATTAAAGCAATATTTGTAGAATATTTGGAAAATAAAAAAGGAAATTTAGCTAGAGCAAAGGCTTTTTTCATTGTCAAAGTTGATTTCCACATTCTACCATCGAACCTAATTGTCTTGATAATAATTATTATTCCATTCACCAGCCACAGCTTGCATATCTATCCCAGCAACAAGTTCAAGCTGCTGCTAGCACTCCTCGTCCTGTATTATCTGCAAGTTCTAACCAACCAGTTATGACTGGTTTGAACGCACCTCGACCCAATGTCCTATCTCAAAATTGGTCAAATGTGCATTATCAAACCCCAGGGGTAGTCCCATACAACAGTCCGAAAGGTTTCAACAATTTCAATCAGGTAGTGCTCCGATTCAGAATTGCTAATTGGACCAGTAATTGGCAATAACTGTTTCATTCTTACTGTATAGCAGGTTGGAAGTGTGGCACAGAGATATCCTTCATGGAACTACAATTACTATCAAACACCAAGGTAATTTAACTGCCCTAACATGTGCTATTTTTCAACTTTCATTCTTCAGTGTACTTGACCAGATCATATTGGATGTTTTAGCAATTATACGATGAGCGTTCTGTTTCTGTCTGAATTTAGGGCTTTTCATTGCCTTGCAATGTTGAAGTAGGTTATTGTTGGTGTTAATTGTACCATTATCATTGTAAAACAAGATAAGATAGAAGATTGAATTCTTTGGACATTTATCAAAGCTTGCTTGAGTTGCATTCAGTGTTTGATGAGAGTTTACTCCGACCTCAGGATATACCCTACTGGTTCTTCAGTGATAAATGGAGTAACAGTTAGAGGGAGCAATGCTGCTGTTGCTTCTCTGTCTGCTGCTGTGAGCAACATATCTGGTTACGAGTACAACTTTTCATCGCCAACCCAAGGGATGTTCTTCAAACATTGACATCGATTCACAGAAGTGTGGCATTCTTTGTAGTGCAGTCCAGTTCTTGTCCCTCATTGTAGTTGGCTCTGCCAAATTAGTGAACATATGAGAATAAGGAAAATTGTACTGAAAATTAGTGAACTTGACCTTTTTAGAAAGTAAATTGTAAAATTTATGTTAAAATCAGTATGATTTCTAAGAGCTGTTGTTTTCTTGCATTCTCTGCCTTACCTTAAACTAATGTTCAGTGTTCTTGATTCCTAAGAACACTTAACTGAACTGATGGATTGATCTACTGTTAACGTTTTCCGACTTATTCTAATAGCCAATAACAAACTGTTACATATTTATTGGCAATTAAAACATAATAGGAGCATGATTATTTTTTTAACAAAAAAAAAAGTTATGGGTTGACAAAATTGGACAAACCAGATATAATTGAACTTAAAACAAGAATAATAAATATCATTCTTTGCAACCTGTAATCACAATTTGCTCGTTCAATGCTTCCGCTAATTTATTCCTGATCAACACGGAGAAGGCAAATTACATATGACTATAGATCATTAGTGCAAATGGTTAAGACATGAGGGAAAATATGATCCTCAGTTTAATTGACTCTGCTAAATTAGTGAACGTATGAGAATAAGGGAAATTGTACTAAAAATTGGTAAACTTGACCTTTTCAGTAAGTAAATTATAAAATTAATTTCTAAGAGTTGTTGTTTTTGTAAAATTTATGTTAAAATCGATATGATTTCTAAGAGTTGTTGTTTTCTTGCATTCTCTGCCTTAAACTAATGTTCAGTGTTCTTGATTCCTAAGAACACTTAACTAAACTGATGGATTTATTTACTATTAGCGTTTTCTAACTTATTCTAGTAGCCAATAAAAAACGGCTAGACATTTAATGGCAAGTAAAACATAATAAGAGCATGATTATTTTTTTAAAAAAATTATGGATTGATAAAATTAGACAAACCCAATTTAATTTTAACTTAAAACAAGAATAATAAATATAATTCTTTACTTTGAACTTAAAACAAAAATAATAAATATAATTCTTTACCATCTAGAATGACAATGTGCACATCAACGCTTCCATCAATTTTTTCAACACGAAAAAGATGAATCACAGATGATCAGTAATCATTAGTACAAATGATCAAAGCATGAAGGAGAACATGCTGAATTTTAACTCATGATCTCATGTGATAATTTTACATATCTTAACCACCGTACCGTTCCAAGGAGATGCAATCTAAAATCATAGAACAAAGAGAAGTGGAACATTTAGCACAAATAGCCAAAAATAGTCAATAAAATAAACTCAAAATAATGTCGAAGCCATTGTAGTTGTTGTAACCAGTTCCACTATTAAAGTGTATAAATTCTCATCTGCATAAATTTAACAATATTGCCTTCTTACAACAGCTAACTCCCCTTGTTGCTTAGCAATAGTTGCAGTAACAATTACGAATGCTTGAGTAGACAGTCCCCACAAGAAACCCGAAAAACAAAAATCAAAGACTAAGCAATTGTGAGATTTTATTCCAACAATTATTACTACAACACGGAAAGCACGCCGGCACCGAGCTGGAATATAACTTCCTGGCTCATCCTGAAGGTATATACTGGTAGTAGATTTAGGATAGGTGTGTAGCTATATATGCACTGCAAATCCGTGCCATCAGAACCTAGTCTTCTGCAAAAATGACCAGGTTCCATTAAGACTCAGTGTTCACCTCTCGTTAACCCTTCTGAAATCTGAAGCTACTTTGTTTAGGCTGTCGCATCAGGGATAAGCCTCATCATGTTGCCATTCTCAAATTTTGGTGATGGTTCTTCCTCCCGCTCAGGTTGAATGTTTAGATCAATCTGAGGAGCTCTCAGAGGAGATAGTGATACTCTTTTGCTCTCAGGTGCTTCATCACTAGGTCCCTCATCATTTATAATTGGTTTGGTAGGGGAATTATTCACAACTAGAATGCTTGTTTGTTGTTCATTTCCTACTAGGGTTTTCTCCAGCGATCGGTTGGGATGTTGTTTCTGGTGCTTCACTGAGGATTCAGCTTCCTTCTCTGACTGGCGCTTCTCACGCCTTAGCATGAGTGTCCTAAACCTTCGCTTGACGGTGAGGCATACATTGCATGTGCAAGTCTGCATGTGCTTTGGGCCCTTGCCGCTTGGAGGCTGTATACAAACAATGCATGTGCAGCCAGGTCTATGTCGTGGATGCTTAGTTGTCGGTTGCTGAGGAGGGAGATTTTCTCCTCCAAGAATGGCAAGATTGGCAAGTGTATCCAGCCCATCTGAAACTTCCATGTCGGTTTCAGCTTTGACTCTGGATCTCTTAGATGAACCTGCTTTGCGCACAACAGGAATAGCCGTTACTGGACACATCTCTACTCAATGGAACAACATGAACAGGAACAAATAAATGAATACAAAGAACCAAAATTAAGAATGAATACTGAAAATATAAAAAATAAGTCATCTTGGCAAATTTTGACCTATAGCATACTCCATGACAGAATAACACAAGAGACCACAACACAAGCAACAGAAGAAAGATTACTCATGCCAACCAATAACAAATTCTGATAATTTGCCAAAACATTATATTTTTAGTCTTACTACCCGGCATGACATGAAATTTCAAAATCATGGTTAGGGCACATGACAAGAACTTAGACATTCACCATACGGCAAAGAAACAATGAACTACAGTGCGTGAACAATTTGCTTTTAACTGAAATTTTAAAATCTGTGATCAACTGTTAACAAGAACCGCTCCTAATAGCAATTCTATCAATAAAAAGTTAGCAGATACGCTAGCAAAATTGTGTTGGACAGATTTTGAAGTGACCTTCATCTTTTATACGATAGTAAGCCATAATCTCTCAGGAATTGCTTTTATCTGAGTGTAATATTTAAGGTCTCGTTTTAGATTCAAGAGGAATTACAAGATAACTTATTCCTAGAAAAGTAAACCTAGAAGTTTTTGGTATACATGAGAAAGTGAATTTGTGAAATTATTAAATTATGATAATGTAATTTTTTTAGCATATCATACTTTTGCATTAGACATCACCAAGATGACATAAAACAATAATTTAGGGAAAATATTAAAATTTATGTAAATCGGTCAAAAGGACAAATTGCATAGACCTCAAATATCAGTTGTTAGAACCATCGAAATGTAATATAATTTTAAATAACTTTAATAAGCAAATGGGAATATTGAACATCTAGAGTAGGGAACATTTACAAGGTTATCTGCTAGAAAGGTTTTGTAATCCAAAAAAAAACAAAACAAAACAAAAAAAAAATACAAATCTCGTTAAATCCCTGAAATCCTAGAATGAAGGTAACCAAAACATGTTTTTTGTGATTTCTATCAAATCAAATGGGGGACAAGGAACTCCTGTATTAAATGAGATCAATAGTTACTTGACATATCTCATTTCTGTTTCACACTACTGCAAAGTCAACGGATCCCTTTCACTCCCATATCAGTTTCCTGGCCTCTATCTCATAGTTCTGTTTTACAATACAGCAAGTCAATGGACATGGTAGGAAGGTAAAACATCATGTTAGACTAGTGACCTACAGCTAAATATTAGCCCTAGTTAGGATTACTATATTAACAGATTGATTCACCGATCAATTCTGGCATTAGAAAATTTAATATGAAGATATGTGTACCTGTTTTACATGGGATTAATTCTGCCAACTGCTCCAAACTCAGCTCTTGAGCAGCTGAGCATGAAGACCTACAAATTGAAAGAAATAAGATGCAAATCAATCAATATTTTGGAACAGATAAGGGAACATTGACACTTTCCAAACAATATTATGTCATACAGCAGATAATATACCTCCTACACAATAATTCAGAAATAAAATAATCAGGCCCAGCGTGAATGCATATTCTAGTATCCATGTAAGCACCATAATTCAACTTTGTTAAAGTTTGATCTAGAATAGAATATCCAAGGGCTTTCTATAATTCCATTTGTTGAATTTTTAGGAAGTATACTTGCACATAGCACACCTCAAATAGTTGGGGCATTACAGCTTGATGATGTACTTTTGTGTAGAAAAGTGAAGATATACTATTTATTCTTCAAATATAGCGGCTTGTAATTTGGATACCTACCAGACTTCAGGGAAAGAAACTACTGTATGGGGTAGCAGAATTCCAATATGTCAAAAAAAAAAAAAAGGTTTAAAAATGATCTGATTCCTTTAGTGTGCAAAAAATATAACATCAAGAACCTACTCACTGAAGGCACACTGTTTGTAGAGGATTAAATTGTCATGGCATGCTCAGTCTTTTATATAGTTAAAGTAAACAAAGATTAAAATGTCACTTTCATAGAGAGGAAAGATGAGTAAATATGGTGTTGTGCAAAGAGGTGAAACACCATAACTCTATCCTCCCTGACCGGCAGATCGGAACTATCATTTCCATCCCCCTTGCATTAACAAGCCACAATAGCTGGTTGAGTCAAATCAAGTTGGGGAGCAAAACTGCAGGCTCCTATTGAGAGGTTAAATTGACATCTCATAGTTTTGCCATGGGTAGATATGTCATTGGGGCCACTGATCTTGCTGGTTGCAGCACTAGAAGATTGATATTTTCAATTGATAGTTCTTCTGTAAATACATTCAATTGACAATACATATTTTTGTGCAAACATATAATGCACCACAAATACCAATTCGAATTGGTATTTGTCATAAACACAGACAGCAGAAGAATCAATAATAACACATTCCTGCATAAATTATCATCCTGTAATAATTTCACCAATTAGCAGGGAATGATATAAATACTATAGCAACAACTCCAGCTTTTAAATGTCATAAACAAAGTGACTGAATTATTAGTTTGGGTACTAGAACATCCTATATCACCTTTCAGGATCCCATGTATTCTTAGAACATATCCATCTAAATGGAAGGAGTGCATCCACAGGCAGTCTGCGCCATTTTGAGCAATCTTCACATTGAGCCCATTGAGAGTTCTCACTGTTGTACAAAGACCATAATAAAGAAACAGTGAGTCAAAACAAATTGAAGCTGGCTAGACAGATCTTATCCGCCAATGAACATTATTATGTAAGATTATACCGTCAATAATTCTACAATCTTTTGAGCAACTTTTAATTTTAATAATGTTAATTAGGATTTTCTTTAGTCTTTCTCAACCCATCATACCTTCGGCTCTAAATAATTTGAGTTGCTAAGTATAGAATTTATTAGTCTATCTTTGAATGTGTTCAGTACCACTTTAATCTATTTTTTCCTTATTTATAGAGCTACAGATAGATGCTACTAGGTAGAAGTATTTTTTTATTGGCTTTTTTGCATATTTGAATGAGTTCGCACCTTAATTTTCAAATTTAGGTTTTCTGTAACCCTGTTGTTAAGGCAGATAAAGGGATGACTAAGGAACTATGCCAATATAACAAAGTTTTCAAGTACGTAAGCAACTTTTACATTCATAAGAACTTCTTTTAAGAAAGAGATGATAATAAGAGAAAAAGCAAAAAGAAATAGTAAAAAATGAGCTCAGAGAACCCTAAGGTGATGCTCATGGAGATAATAGAGGGAGAAGAACAAAAACAAGGAATGAAGAATCCGGCAAATAAAACCACAACATGGCAATCCTGTCCCAACACACCAGCTATGAGAGATTTGCAAATTTGCATATCTTCATCCCTGTATTTTACCCTAAAAACTATAAAGACATTGTTTCCATACCGATGAATCTTATGTATGTCCTTCAAATAGAGTTAGCTAGCTTCAGTTTAATTGAAAATGGCAAGCAATCTTTATCAACTTTGCTATCCATACAAGAAGTGAACTAAAATTATCTACTACAAGTGAAAGCCCTACATTAGTTCATGATCAATAAATCTAAAAATGATGAATCAAAGCATTCTTAGAGAAGCATATAGAAAGTAGGTTACCCAGCTTGATTAGCAGCAACGTATGTACACTTTCCAAATACTGGTGCTTCCTGTCATGAACAGCCACATCAGCAAAAAAAACATTGGACTGTTACATACCCTGAAGGAATTGATATACTAAGTCAAATAAATGAATATAAGAACACAAGAAGGTTCTACTTTGAATCAGCTGAAAAAATACATCAACTTACAAGAAAGTATATAATTCATGATTGGTGTGAGTCAATTAAACAATGGGAAAGTCTTCTGCCATGTATGACGCTCAAACATCACAATGCGCTAGTTATATAGAAGAACAAGAATACTGTGCAGGATTTCAATGCAGACCAAAAGAATTACTTATCTGACAAATGTTATCCATATTCCTGAAATGACCAAGAGTTGGATGACTGATATTGAACTAAAGTCAAAATACCAAAATAGAAATGAATAATTCAATATCCAATGGTTTGTTTAACCAAAGCAATTTTGAAACCAAAGTCAGTTAAAACCAGTTATGTCGGGAACCTAGACATGCACCCATGCTAGAATATCATACCCAAGTCCCAAGTAATATAGAATATGACTAAGAGAAATCTTCCATTCAGAAAATCTTTGCATGAGAATCCAGTACAATGATTATATTGCAACAGCAAAGAGAAAAGACAAAGTTCACAATAGTATGAAAATTCTTAAACATCACTAGGCTTTTTTTTAAAAATAAATAAATAAATAAAATAACTAAAGATATTTTACAAACTACTGGCAAGAATCTCAGAAATGATGCAAGTCAATAGAAAAGTTACATACCTCATACTCTTCAAACTCATGACCTTCAACCAAAACAATGCTAGGAACACAGTTAGGAGATGGACGGAGCAACTGCTGAGCCTCTTCCCATGTTAGTTTCAATTCCATGGAGTCTTCATTGTCAATTCTTAGACGTTTACTCTTGGACCCAAGATTTCCACCTTTCCTTCTACTGGTGCCCTGTGGCGACCTAGCACTTAGCCCATCTTTTTGCAGCACACCATCATTTGCAAACTTAGAACAGCTCCTCTGCTCTACTGTACTGACCAAGTACCTTGTTTCCATACTGCCTTTGAGATCTTTAGCAGTGACTTTGCAGTCAATCTCTGGAGCTGCTGAAAAACCATTGCCAGATTTAAGTGTTTGCAAGTCCTGTCAGTGAATTCGAAAAAAATAACGTTGTAAAAAGCCGTAGGAAAATAAACAGGAAAAAAGGCATACAACAGCAGAATAAGACATCAGTCCCTGTCCTTCACTGTTTTCTAAACATATATATTCAAGAAAATGTGGTTATGCTCACTTTCTTCATTTCAAGTATTAACTACAAACAAACTCAATTCTAGCAATTTAAAGTAAAATAACACCTCCGTGCAACTAACGGGTGATTCATAGAATGTATGCTTAGAGAAGTTATATCATAACAACAGAAGTTGTGAAAGAAAAAGTGAAGATGAAATGCTTGATAAAGCATAAAAAATGGGGCAACCCGGTGCACAAAGCTCCAGCCATGTGGGTCCCGGGGAAGGATCCATTGTACGCAGCCTTACCTGCTCTTTTGCAAGAGGTTGTTTCCCAGAGGCTTAAAAGTATTAATCTTATTTATCTTGCATGCTTTATCAAGAAATTATTAAGCTTCTAAAGGATAATGGGAGATCCAAGCACTATGATAAATTTATCAAAATACTTCTATGTTTCTGAGCAGTCTTTCCCTGACGGACCTGTTCATTAGAGGCACCGGATGCCTTCCTGAATCCCATAATCAGTGTCCCTTCTGGATCCATGCGACTGAATGTCACTGCAGAGAGACTCTATAATAAGTATGTTGCAACAAGGTAGCGCTATGTATATAGATGTCCACATATATTAATCCTTATGCACATCTATACACACATCTGTGATGTGATCACATCATAGACAAACAGAAGAACATTGGCATATACTAGTAGATTCAAGGCGCGCATAAGCTAACTCATAGGCATATCATATACACACAAATCGCAAGATTTGTAAATCCACACTGATACATAGATATAACCATAATTAAGAACCCCACAAATGACATAATTTGGAAATCCTAATATACTGTTGCATATTTAAAAAGAATTTTACCTGGGAGATAAAGCAAACAAAGAGCAACAGAGAAAAGTATGTGCAACATTCAATTTTGACTCAGCATATAGATGTCATAGGATGGGCATCAATTAAAATTCCCCAAAAGGAGGTCAACACTGATCAAATAAAAGTGGTAAATAACCAATCTTATTAAGATAGATGATCACACATCAAAACTATGGCCGTCAATAACTCTAGAGGAAAAAGTAAATCTATGTTGAAATTATATGGTCATCCGACGTTTTGGCTTTCCAAGGATTCAGATGTCCAAGAAAAGATTTAGTTATATATAATAGAACTAAAAAAGACCCAAAACAAGTATTACAGCTATGACATAGTTCCAATCCTGAACGACATTACGGGCTATACAATTCTTCATGAAAATTTACCTGTGTCACCAGCTTGCAATTGCATTGCCTGAATGCAAGGTGTAACTCCCTCCAAAACATACATTCTACTGTTATTATTTGGCCAGAAACGAAATTGAAACACCCAGTCCTTCCCATTTGCATCCTTAACTTTCAGTGGAAGCCCTTCTGGCTGAGAAATTGCAGGGAAATAGGCCTGTATTGTGACAATCATTCACATTACTGAAAGTAAATACAATTTTTTTCTTTAAAAACATAAACTTTCAACCGTTCATTGACTGTTAATCAAATTATATGCATACAACAAAGAAAAGCATGTGATCGATTGAGTAATAACAAATGGTACAGCATCTAAAAGTCATCAAATTATGCTAACCTTGTTAGCATGGTAATTGTGTCAAGTTAAACCTATAAACAAAAAACTAGAGCGCCTAAAAAAACTCATTACAAAGTATTTACATAAACTATGTCAGATAGTAATGAGAACTTGTTTTATAGTTCTCTAATGTGAGTCTACTAGAGAGGAAGGTCAAATAGAGGGGGGAAGAGGGGAATCAATCATTTCCCTTGTAATATTTAGGTGAAAAAAATAAAAAGCAACGAAAAGAAAGAAACAATTTGACTCTCCTTTCCTAGCTTTTGGTTACTTCCAAAAGTGAACGAAAGAGAGGAGAAAAAGTGGGAAATCATTGAAATGACTGTATTAACCTTGCATGTCTTGGAATGATAAAATAAAAAGTGGAAGTTATCATTTTCACTCAATTCCTCTTCTTTTCTCTCAAGTAGAGAAAACAAAGGAAATCCCTTGTTCCTCTCTTCCCTCCCTCAACAATCTACCTTTCTTCTTCCTCCTTGTATATATAGCATAAGTGAGTGTTTTGCACATAAAATTTGAATGACAACTCTTTCGAAGTTTGACTATTACAGATTTCATGAATCTTCCTAACTCTAAAAAAAGCCCCCACTACATGACCAATCTGCGCACATAAATTGGCAATCAAAGCACTTGTAATTCCTGTTCTGCATGTCAGAACTATTTATGGGTTAAAGAAAAGCATTTCTACACTTCATTTCTTTCAGCCATTTCTAATAGTTATGTTGACAGCATATAATTTAGTAGGTTGAAGGAGTAGCATGCAAATAGAGAACTTGCAAGAGTATAAACAAGCAAATGTTGAATGACAAAAGGAAAGAGACTTAGAATGAGGCTAACAGGTCACCCACAGTAAATCGTTAAATTCTATTTTAAAATATAGAACAGCAGGCACCTGACATTTCACCAACAAAAAGGTCAGCTCACATGCTAACGGGGAAAAATTTTAGTGGTCCTCACTCAAATAGAATGTCAACTTGAATATAATCTTACAGTTCTCACATACTTCCTAGACAGGATACAATACAGAGTTTTCAGTTAAACAAAAAAAAGAACCACATCTTGAGCAGCAGTTTATCAGGTTCTTCAAGGAAAGAAACTGAAAAATATGATCTGTACAGCAACCAAGAAAAATAAAATAAATTTTGTAGCTATCCTGTTTATAGATTGTTATTTTTCACATAGCGACACATCATGATGAATCAAAAAGTTTCTGACCTCATAAGATGATGATAAGACAGTATGATTACAAGCTGGATGGTGAAATGAAGAAATGGTACAATAAAATAACAACTTCAAGGAGTCAGGCATCGAGTTAATGGACATAATTCTAATACTTAAGAGGCTTGATCTGACAAGGCTATTGCCACTCGGGATGAACGAGTTACTCCAGTTATAGTGTAATTTGATAAGCACAAAGAAAAAATACAAGGTGTTACTTATAATACTATAATTCATCAATATTTGACTTCCAAACTTTAAGCCCCACTTAGAAATCATGTCAAGTTTGGTTGGGTGATAACTTCAAGAGCTTAAGCTTATAGTAAGAGCCAAGTTTTCGCTTCAATATTTATTTTCCCCTCACCGTTGCATCAAGATTGGCATATTGGATTGGCCCAAGCCCAACATGCAACTTAAATTGTTTTGACTTATCTGAAGGCTTAAGCTAATGAAAGAACTAAATCTACACAGAGGATTAGAATTTTGATACCAGTTTTGATCTCATACTGAAACATTATGATTTTGTGTCAACCAACATCAACACACAATATGGGACAATACTATCCTGCAATAGGATATTTAATTTCCAACATCTAGTCATTGCTTTAATAACTTATTTCTACCATCTCCACAATAGGCCACCTAGTACTCTGCTTTTTAGTTATTTGCTATTTCTTAATTTCCAATAACATAGAATAATTATTAAGGAATTCAAGTAACATTCCTTATAGTTACTTTAATGCAAGCGTAAGGATAGTTACACAACATTAGGGAGATCCAATCAGATTATATTCACAATTAAATTTGAACAGACCTAAAGGAAGTAAATATGAGTATTCATTGATAAGAGTGCAGAAATTGCAGTTTCTTTTCTGATATATTCAAGTACTTCATGAGACGGTGGATCCTATATATTACAAAATCAGAAGTTATGTGATTGTCTAAAAGAAGACGAGTAAATATTTGACATAAAACTTCTTCGTCGTCTTCTTATATCTAATCTCTCAGTTAGGATAGTACTAGTTAGACTGGGTAACAATGTAAAGTTGAGATGGATGCATTTTATCACCTGAGATAGATGATACAAGGATATTTTTTCTGTGGCAGGAACAAGATAGGTATACTTCCTCAAGGCCAAATTGATCTCAATCTTGGTTGGCTTCCTAGCAAAAATAAAAAATAATAAAAAGGAAAAAATAAATCATAACAACAACAACAAAGCCTTTATCCACTAAATGGAGTCGCCTATATAGATCTCCTACATCATTAGGCTCAATCCCCTAATATATCATCTATATTTAAACAAATTTAATCTTTTTTATTTTCTGTTAACCAAGTTTTCTTTGATCTCTATCTTCCTCATTAACACAGCATTAACATTACTGCTGCGCCAGTAATGCTCCCCTTCTCAAAAAGGAAAAATAAATAAATGTTCAGTTTAGACTAGAAAGGTTTTTTCTATAGGCACTCAAAATTTAGTTGACTGTTGAGGAGCTTAAGAAATAGATGTCAAACAGCACGCACAGCAATAAAACTGCAGACAGCTTGTACAACAATAAAACAACAGAAATACACAGCTATTCACGGAAATAAACAACTGTGTATCTAGATTAAGAAATCACTTTGATTAAGGGGTTTAGTTAGAAAGATATAATTAGGAATAATTAGTTTCCTATTCTCTATCCTTATTTCCTATTTTTATCTATTGTAATTTTGTATATAATATTGGATGTTCTCATCCGGATTGTGATGAATTTTTTCCACATCAATTCTTTCTTTTAACATGGTGTTAGAGCTTTAAACCTTCATTTCTAATTCTTTGTTTCCACTACTTCTTCATCATGGACAATTCTCAAACAACCATTTTTAGCAATCCCAGACAATCTATTATGTTCTGATGACTGCAGTTCAGCACAGAAAATTAGCAATCTGTAGAATATTCGAGCCTCCAATAGACTCAACGGGAAAAACTACTTGAAATGGTCTCAGGTTGTTCGTACGTACCTCAAGAATAAAGGGAAACTTAGCCATATCCTTGGGACGAGAACAGCCACGACTGATCCATCTTTTGAGGCATGGGATGAAGAAGACTCCATGATTATGTGGATTCCATGGAACCATCCATCAACGATACATGTATGTTTCTCACTACTGCTAGCTAAATTTAGGACTACATTGCCCGCACTTACTCAAAGGTCGTAATGCCACCCAAGTTTATAAGCTAAGGTCAAAGGAAGTGCTACTAAGCAGGGAGATAAATCAGTCACTGAATATGACACAATTTTGCAAAATATGTGGCACGAATTGGATTACTACCAAATAATTAAGATGCAATGTACTGCAGATATTGTTGTTTTGAAGAATTTTATTGAAAAGGATAGTGTATGTGATTTTTTAGTGGGCCTTCCTCTAGAATTTGATCAAGTCCGAATCCAAATCATTGGCAAAGACTATATACCATCCCTAGAAGAGACAATCTCTCTACTCTGAGCTAAGGAAAAGTCAAGTGTGATGCTTGAGCCCCAACCCATGGATGGATCAACCCTTGCAGCCAAAATTGAATCGCATAAGGGTGGGTTGACTCCAATTAGAGACAATAAAGTCTGTCTTTGGTGCAACTATGGTAAGAAACTGACCGTGCCAAAGAGATGTGTTGGAAACTACTTGAAAAACCACCAAACCGAAAATGGGGGGTCGTGGGGGCAACACAAACCTCAGACACACTTGATCGAGCAATCTCATACCAAAAACAACTCAATTCTAGGAGGATTCAACAGTGAAAAAATTGATAAACTTCGAGAATTATTGGGTTCTCTTGATAAACCGTCTAGCGCATGCTCTTTGACTCTCTCATATATCCCTCCACTCCTTTTTTTTTTTTTGCATGAATACCTCAAACAATTTCTCTGATAACTCATGGATAATAGACTCCGATTACAACATGACTCCAAATTCTCAATTTTTCCACACTTATAACCCTAGCCCAAGCAATAGAAAAATTGTAGTAGTTAATGGATCTTTAGCAATTGTTGCTAGTTTTGGAGATGTTCATCTTACCCCTAGCCTTATCCTTAAAAACGTCTTCCATGTACCAAAGTTGACCTCCAACCTTATTTCCATTCAAAAATTAACTACTGAACTTCACTGTTATGTCAGTTTCCCCCCTTGATCAGGACTCCCCAACAAAAGGACTTGGGGAGGAGGATTGGACTTACTAAGGAATATAGTGATCTTTACTACTTTGAATGCACTAAGAAGATTAGGAATAATTTGTCTTTGTCCTTTCATAATTCTTCCAATAAAGACAACATTTGGTTGTATCATAAACGTCTTGGGCATCCCTCTTTTAGGTTTTAAAGGTCATGTTTCTTTATCTTTTCCAAGTATTTGATGTTTCTGAGTTTCAGTGTGATATTTGCGAATTGACAAAACATTCTTACAATAAAAGAAGTTCTCTTTCATTTGATTCATAGTGACATATGGGTCCTAATATTCCTAATATTTCTGGGGCTTGATGGTTTGTCGCCTTAATTGATGATTGCACTCCAGTTACATGGATATTTCTCCTCAAACAAAAATTTAATGTCAGCATTATTATTCTTAATTTTTGCTCAATAATTCAAAATCAAATTGGAGTGAAAAATCAAAAAGTGTTAGGACTGATAACGCTAGAGATTACTTCAACCAAACCTTGTCCTCTTATTTCCAATCCCAGGGGATTATTCATGATTCATCTTATGTTCATACACCACAACAGAATGGAATAGCATAAAGGAAAATTGGGCATTTGCTCAACATTACTTGTGTCATTCTCTTCCATAACAATGTCCCCAAATCCTATTACGGAGAGGTTATTCTTAATGCCACATACATGATAAACAGACTTCCCTCACATGT